>CM064865.1:76336352-76433697 GCA_032719365.1 Prinsepia uniflora | reverse complement strand
CCGAGACTGTCTCGGTGGACTCTCCCACTAGGGGACTTGGGGGACTACATGTATACTTCCCACCAGGGTGTAACGACCCGTCCCGGAAATTAGGGTTAAGGAAGTGTTTAATCTAAGATTAGTGAGAGTAATCGGGGGTTAGTTGGTCTCGAGAAGGTCGATTGCCTAGAATGACGATTTTACCCCTAGTTTGGGCAAAAGGTTGACTTTTAATTCAGGCTGTCAATTAGGTTTTGACCGATGACCAGGACGTAGTTTAGGATGTCACGAATTCGTAGACAGGTGGCACGCCCGATTCCGACATCCGAGGAGGAAGTTATGATGTTCGGAAGGTTGAGGGCATAACCGTAATTTGGGTAAAATAGGGGGAAAGGTTGACTTTTCGTATGATCGGGTTTTGGTATGTTGACCTAGGACCATTAGATAGATCTTGTCGTCCTGAGTTCGATGACAGGCGGCACGTATTCATCGGACTTACGATGTGTGAGTTACGGGTCTAGAAAGATAGTGGCGCAATCGTAAATTTAGGTTAAAGGAAAGGGTATTTTGGTCTTTTGGTTGTATGGGGATTTGAGCACAGAGAGGAAATTGGATGGCTGAGATTGGGCCACTTGTGAGAGGAAGGGTAAGAGGGTGACACGTGTAGGAGGTCTGGTTGGTTCTAGTGAGTGCACGGTCCAATTATTTGGGGTGCAACCGTGCTGTGTCTGTGTGTGTGTGTGTGTGTGTGTTCTTTGAACAAGGGAGAAACAGAGAGGGAGATTGAGAGAAAATTGAGAGACGATGGTGATTTTTGGTGTGTTCTGGTGAGTGAGGAGTGATCAGAGGGTGGAAGAGTGAACTGGTGAGTGTTTGGGGAGTGAGATCGTACAAGAACACGGTGGTTGGGGCAATCGGTTTTCAGAGAAAACAGAGAAGAAGTGGAAGATCGTGGTGGTGGTGAGGCCGTGTGTTGGTGTATTTGGACTCAACAAGAAACAAGGACGACTCTGTGGACTTCAGGGAGTACGGTGGTGAGCACGGCGGCGCTCGCCGGCAGGTAATTCCTTCTCCCTGTGTAAGTACTCTGTTTTGCCGTTGATTTTCAAATTGAAAGTCGGGACTTTAGGGGCTGAATCGAGGAGTCTAGTAAGGTCTAGGGGACTTAGTAGAGTCCTGGGTGTCTTCTAGTTGCGCAGCCGTGACGGGGAAGTGCACGGTGGAGGTGGAACGAAGGAGGGTAACTGGTGTACTCTATTTTTTCTGTTTTGCTCAGGATGAAAGTCGTGGTTGTAGGGGGTGAGTCGACGGTTTTGGTGAGTTGGGTAGGACTTAGGGAGGTCCCAGGAACCGTCTATGGTGGTTGCCATGGCGGGGGATGACCTGGTTGGCCGGGAGAAAAAACAGGGTTTATCGAGTTTTGGTTTCGAGCTTGAGTCGACGAGTTGTAGCCTGAGTCGAGATGTCTGAGTAAGGGGACTGGATTGCTAAGGATGGACGATGAAGGTGGTGAAGAGAGGAGGTGTTTTGGTGCAGGTACGGCAGAGAACCGCTCACGCTGGTTCGAATTGCAGCAACTGTGTCGAACCGGGTCGACCAGAGGTAGACGATGCACTGTAGCTGGCGCGTGAGGGCCACGCACAGCCAATTTGGGCGGCACGTAGGGGCGTGTGCGGCGGCGGCTGGGAAAATGGTCAACATGGTTTTTGGTCTAGGTGTTGTGACGAGTCTGTTGGAATTGATTTCGGGTTGTTCGGACGTCATTTGAGGTTAGGTCCGCGAGGTCGACGGTTTAGGGTTCCGGTTCGTTACGTTTAGGGCCCGGGGATTTTTAAGGAAAATTAGGTGGCCCTTCGTAGACGTGTTAGTAACATACTTTGGTGGTTGTTGAGAGGATCAGGAGTTCCTGAGGAGCAGAGGAACGTACGAGACGTTCGGGACGCGATTGAGGGCTCGGTACTGTGAGTGGACCCCTTCTCTAAACTCGATCATGCATAAATGTTTTCTATAATCGTTTTGTGATTTTATATGTGATTTTATGATTATCGAATATGCTTTGTTGATTTTACATAATGCCACGTTTTTCGAGGAAGTTCGGTTTTCAGCACGTTTTACGAGAAATGTTTGATTTCTGAATACTGATGCTATGGTTTCGGAATTTCAACTGATAAATGGTTTTCAATGATTATAAATGGATTTTGGAACGTGATTTCGATGATCAAGGGTTTTCGGTTTTAAAATCGGATTTCAGAAAGCGGAATTTGGTTTTAAAGTTGAAAAGTGGATTTCCGGATTTGGGTTCGAAATGACGGTTCTGGATGCCGGAAGGGCTTCGGACCGGTGATTTCGGATTCGGGTTTGGATGTGAATTTGGAAATGGTTTTCAAACGGTTTTAGATTGGATTTGCTGGATCTGGTTATTGGGTTTAACGACCCGGATTTTGATTGACGGGGGACGGGCCCAGATTGGTTTAAAGACCCGGATTGAGTTTAAAGACTCGGGAGTTTAAAGACTCGGATATATTGATATTTCCCCCGTAGGCCTGTTGAGTTTAAAGACTCGGGAGTTTAAAGACTCGGATAGGTCCAGTAGGTTTGATCGGAAAATGATGACTTGATATCCATGGTTTAAGATACGGTTTTATGATGTTTATGATATGGTTTCTATAACTGTTTTATAGTGTTTCTGTTCTTATGGTGAGGGTATGTGAATTATACTGTTTTTAAAATGATTCTGTAAATGTTTTATGGCGATTGCTTTCTAACTGTTTTTGGTAACTGGGTTATGCATGTGGTTTCAAAGCGGAGGGCTAAAACTCGGTTTTCTTATAAAATGGTTTTGGAAACTTTACTGTTATTCCAGTCCACTCACACCTTCTGTTTTAAATTGCCCTCCAGGTCGTGGAGCTAGCGTGGGGTTTCGGTATCGAGGTAGCGTCTGAGGCATAGAAGTTACGAGAGCGACCCCGGAGTGTTGTAAAGTTTTCTGTGTGCGTGTATCTAGTTTATCGGGTTTTCTTTCTTTTGTATTTAGTACTATGATTTGTAAACTTTAACTTCGGGATGTTTTGTATAGTTTCTCCTGCGTCTGACGATGTAGTTAGGAGTTTACTTTGGTTTGTGTCGGGGTGTCAGACGGGAGCAGGATTTACCTCAGTATTCGGGGTGAAATCGGGGTGGGTCCTGACACAGGGTCTGAGAGAATGAGACAAGCCCCCGACCGAGAAATTCCACCTCAGTCAACGACTTGGGGGACTTCTGTTGACACTATATCTGACCAGACCCACTAGGTCGTATACTTAAAACTCAGACTCCGTTCAAGGCCCAAAACTATCGTACTTACACAGCCCTAACACCGGGCCCAATGCGGGATGCCACGTGGAAGTCTATCCACCCTCGATCTACGTAACACGTGTCAGCACGTAAACCGAGGAGCATTTGTCCCACATCGGAACTATGGGAATTGAATATCCTACCTACCCATACATAAGTGGTACACATTTCTTAATAAAGGTAACTAATATTTACTATTCACAATTACTCTGCCAAACTTACCGTTTACTATTTCCTCTTACGAATAAAGTAACTGACTTGACCGTCGGAGACCTTAGGCCGTCACCACACCGGTGCCCGTAATAACGGAGAACCGCGATCCACTTAAGTTGACAGGTTACGAGGAAGGACACGCGTCATCCGGTGATTGGGCAACGAGTAATCGACAGTTGGAACATTTAACGCTTCAACAAAACTTATTTTATCATTTTTCTTATATTGAATTTTTGTATGTTTATTGTTATGTTTTTATTATATTAACATTCAATTATAGTAACTCACTTCAATTTATGTTTATATTTAAGATTTTATATTATTAGTCATCATCAGAATCATATTACATCATATTATTCATCATATATTTATTATATCAACGGCATTTTATAGTCTTTATTAGTCATATATAACCATTATTGGGTATTTAAGTTTTTCTCAAAGTTTCGTTCCAAATTTCCAATTTTAGATCGAATTTCCGTCATTTTTTTTACCGTAAACGATATCGATATCGATACTGATATTTGGGGTAAGATATCCGTAAATTTGACGAGCGATATATCCGTCAATATTGATATTTCAATCCTTGGTTTTAATCATGTGCTGGTGGTGGGTTCAATTCCAATCGATGGCGTCAAACTTTGGATGCACAAAATGCAATAGCTTAGAAATAGTACTTTGATGATTTCCCACGTGCCACGTTCCTATTGAAACATGTTCTAACACAATAGATGGTCGTTGGTTAGGTATGGGGGACCGATATGGTGCCAGCCTAAAGATCTCCAACGTGCGCCCAAGTCAGTATATGGATGTACCTTTTTGGAAAAGTGCCACTCTTTTGTATGTTTATCAAGGGGAGTTTGACGAATCGTCTTGAAATGAGATATAAGATTTCTTTGAGGCCTACTGGATCTGATAAGTTATAGTGTTAACAAATTTTATAAGCTAAACAATTCCTTAAATTAAATTTTAAAGTGAACATCGTAAAGTTGAAATCTAACCACTCCTATCAGCATTTTCAACTTGTCTGAGTTATATCTATTTCAAGATAAGGTATGACCTAATTTGTCTTTTATGCATTTTGATGATGCATCACTGTTGAATAACAATGAGGTGCTACTAACTTAATTTGATGATATATTATTGCAGGTTTTATAAATGAAGATTGCTCGTACCTAATTCAGTTAACCTAATGAACATCGGCTGGTCCCACGAAGACCCTACTCAACCATCGATTCAACATAACCACATAAATATCGACTCTATCAAACATTGTGTATCCCACTAGCCGATCAAACTAGTTGGCTTACCAATCCCCCGGGCAGATCAAATTGTCCAGCTGATCCTATTGACTAACTGACCTATAACCAGTTGATCCCTGGCCCGCCGACCGATGATCGGTCAACTAGATCAACTCAACAAATAGACTTGGGACTACCAGGACAAGTGTCAGCGCCAAAATCAAGCATACTTATACGAAATACTTTACCTACAACATTTAATGCTACTTAAAAATACAAAAGACCCCCTTTAAAAAAAATTAATAACAATCTTACCTCATACTCTCTAAATTACTATCATAGTTTCCTCACTTGAACTGACTTAAACATCGGAGACTGTTAAACCGGCACTGGTGGCCGGCACTACACCCGTGCTCCTTTGCTCTTACCTTCTCTCTGCAGGTCCTAACGCCCCGAGAAAAGTGAGCTAAACGAACACAACGAGACAATAAGATGAAGATATTGAATTAGAATCAAAAAGCAGAATATTGAGACCATGACATGAAAGGGAAGTGAACCGGATTAAACCAAATCCTGTTCTTAAATTACACTTAAGGTCTTTGGATCCAGGGCCGAGTAAGACGAAGAGTGTTGAAGGTAGACAGGCAAACAAGGGCCCCAGCCTCAGCTTGTGCTTGGAGATAATTAGCAGGGTGCAGCCATGTGCGCAATGAAGTAAAAAACTTTATGATGGACAATCGATCAGAAACAGCTTTATCAAATTGGAAGTTTCTGTAAGTCGGGGTATGTTTGATTATGATGATGTACATTGTTCTCTGGCTTACCATTGAATTTGAGGGGGGGGGGGGGGGGGGGGGGGGGGGGGGGGGAGGGGAGCGAGAGAGAGAGAGAGAGATTTTAAGGTGAGGTGGGTATATAAAGTTGATGTATGTACAGTTCAGAAAATATCATCATCACATTTTACACATTTGTTGGGGCATTTCATTTCATTATTATTCACTCTCTTAATCTGAAATCAAGCTTTTACCCGTAACTTTTGGTGCTTTCCTGGTTGCCATCAAGCTTCTTACGACCAAAACATCGTCCCACCTTCCTGCATCAGCAAGAAGGTTGGAACAAGTGACATGATCTTGGGCACAATGCATTGTCTTTAAGCCTGTGAACCCACCAGCCAAACATCATCCATCACATTTTACACATTTGTTGGGGCATTTCATTTCATTATTATTCACTCTTAATCTGAAATCAAGCTTTTACCCGTAACTTTTGGTGCTTTCCTGGTTGCCATCAAGCTTCTTACGACCAAAACATCGTCCCACCTTCCTGCATCAGCAAGAAGGTTGGAACAAGTGACATGATCTTGGGCACAATGCATTGTCTTTAAGCCTGTGACCCACCAGCCAAACATAACCCCCTACCCAAATCACCATGAACTCTACAAGCATTAATCAACATCCTCCAAACAACCGCATTTGGTTCGATAGGCATACTCTTCACGAACTTGTGAGCCTCCTCTAGCCTTCCTGCGCGGGCGTACATGTCAATGACACATCCGTAGTGCTCAATTGTGGGGTTCAAATGGTAAAATTTGCACATTGCATCATAAAATTTCCGGCCTTCATCAACCAAACCAGCGTGGTCGCACGCTGAGAGAACAGCTATGAATGTGACAGAGTTTGGTTTCAACTTTCTCAGCACACATTTTCTGAAAGCAAGAAGCGCTTCCTTTCCTTCTCCATTGATGGCATGACCAACTATAATTGAAGTCCATGAAACAACATCTTTCCCTTGGTATCTTATCGAACACAATTTTAGCTCGGGTCATACTCCCACATTTTGCATACATATCTGTAAGAGCATTGTGCAGTACAACACTCCCTTGAAGATGATTACTGGTCTCTATGTACGAATGAATGTCATTTCCATGAGACAAATCCCCCAAGTTTCGACAAGCTAAGATTAACCCTACCATTGTTGTTTCGTCCGGGTTTAGGTTTTTAGATCGAATCTTATCAAAGAGCCCCAATGCCTCTTGGTTATGCCCACATCCGACATAACCATGTATCATAGCATTCCACAGCGCAATATCATCATCCCGTACTTCATCCAAAACTTTTATAGCAGACGCTATTGATCCACATGTCAAGTACAAGTTAATCAGTGCTGTCCCAATAGCTACAGTTATTTCAGTTCCTCTAACAGCCATACACCCATGAACCACCTTCCCCATGTTGAGATCTCTACCATTAGCAGCAGCCAAATCAAGCTAATCATCGACACCCTATCAAATCCAACATCCCCTGATCTCATTTCTCTAAACAAAGAGAAAGCTTTTCTACAATCACTAACTCCAGCATATCCTGCAATCATGGTATTCCATGAAACCAAATCCCTCTCAGGCATCTCATTAAACATGCTTGCAGCTTCACCCATATACCCAAACTTCGAATACAAATCAATGAGTGCATTACAAACCTCATTTACCAAATCCAAACCTGTCTTACAGCAGTACGAATGAAACGCCTTTCCCACACTGAACTCGTCAAGTTCCACACAACCTGAAATCAAAATAACCAAAGTAACATAATTTGGCTTCAATTCCAAACCAAAACGGCAGCACGAAACTTGATTAAACAAACCCATTCCAACATCCAACATATTGTTCTTCACATACCCAGAAAGCATACAATTAACAGTTACAACCGTCTTGTGAGGCATTCTATCAAACAGACTATAAGCATATCCCATCAGACTCTTCGAACACGAATACAAATTAACCAAACTGTTTAATACATTCACATTGCAATCCAAACCAAGCCTTAAAACATGACAATGTGCAGACTTCCCTTCTCTCATAGCCGATAACTTTTTACAACCCTTGATCAAAGACGCAAACACATAAGAATCACAAATTGGGTCATTACGCTTTAGCCTTTGCATATCTTTGAACAAAGAAAAAACCCGAAAAGGATCGGTGTCCAAGTTGAGTCTGCGGACCATGATGGGCCAGGTGGCCACATTGGGCGTTTGTGTGTGGGCGAACAAGGCGGTGGCATGGCGGACACTTGAAGGGATTGAGAGGGTGAGGTTTAGGAGTGAGATGAGGCATGATGGGTCTGAGTGGAGGAGGCCGGTGGTGGTGAGCTGGGATTGGATTTGGAGGAGGTTTTGGGAGAGAAGAGGCAAGGGTTTCGATGGAGAAGATGAACCAGTATTTGTCTTTGGAGGTGAAATGAGGTGCTCATCAATCGAGCAATCAAACCAGAGTGCCGGTTTTTCTCTGTTTGATTAAATATTTCATCTTTTGGTTTATACAATTGTGCGTGATTTATTTAAGTCCCAAAACGACGTCGCTAGTCTCTTTTGTTTTCTGTGTACGGGGGACCCAACCGACGGGAATTAAAATGGCGGGATCTGATTGGGCAAAATATCATGATCCCATGTTGGCTTAAAAACATGCGATCTTAAGTTCATTAACTAACTAAATTGAACACTGCAAGCGACTCCATCCTCGGACTCATCGCACTTGTGTTCGCAGTGAAGCCTGCAGCCCCCGGTAACCCGAGCAGAGAAACAAGGAGAAATAAGCCTCTGAAAATCTCTTTCCTTTACTACCCACGATTTCTGGCACATTTGTGGGCATAAAGTTATCGTCTTTCTCTCGATGTCTTCGGCGTTGTCTTGTGTTATGGTTTGCAAAAGGTGAAGATTTGTTTGATTTGATTGGAACCCGAAAAGGATCGTCGTTCCGCTCCCTGAGATCCGTAAGAGCTCTGAATTCGTTTGATTTTGATATGAATGGTCATTTATATGATTCCCAGCGTTTTCTGATTCTTTTATTAGGGAATTTAATTTGAAAGGTTGATAATTTATTTGAATATCGGTTTATGCGTATGTTCTTTAATTTTCTTAATCTTCTGCTGTTTTTGCATAATTTTAAATAAAGAAGAAAAAAAAAAGGGGGGAACAAAAGAAAGCAAACTAATTGCATTTAGATACGATTGGATGATTTATGTTTCAATCAATGTGAGACATAGTCATGTTAATTGAGCTTCGAAGTTGTGTTGGCCTTAGCTGAGAGGTTGGTTTGGAGGTTCCAATTGATAAAGTATTGGAAACACAAAAGAATTTGATTTAATTTCTCTGCGGAAGATCATAAAGATTTGTTTATGGCTACTGTACTAGTGGCCATGTTTCATCATTGACCCGCTTGCTTATGGATAAGTGTTCTTGTCATTGTCTCAGTTGTTTGATTAATTCAAACCTTGAAAGTGATACTAAGACTTCAACTCTTTTGACATGTGATAGAAATTGTGTGAAACAAACCCTAAAAGGGGAAAAACCCGAGAAGTATGAAGGTTCTTCAATATCCACTCATAAAGTCTCCCATCATTCTTGAAATCATTTTAGCATGCTTAACGGCTTTAAAAGTTCTTCTATCCATCTTCAACCACAGCTACTAGAAAAGGCATAATGAAACCATCTTGGATTAGTGTAGGGCTAATTTTGTAATCTTTTATTTTATGTAAGGTTTGGATTTATAGTTTACACCTTGTGCTGACAACCTACGTATGGCTTGTTTACATAGTTTGGATATACCCTAAATTGACATTTTTTGGTTTCTGGAACCTGAATTCATTCAGGAACATTATGGCGACAAAAGGGAACTCAGGAGACAACAGAAGTCGAAGCTCCATGTCAGTTTCATTGTTGCTGGTCTATGTTGTTTCTTTTATGTATTGGGTGCGTGGCAGCGAAGTGGTTTTGGAAAGGGAGATAGCATAGCAGTGGAGATTACCAAGCAAACAGACTGTAGTATTCTATCCAATCTGAATTACGAGACCCATCATGTTGGGATTGATGATTCTGAAGGAGATGTCAAGGAGTTCAAACCATGCAGTGATAACTATATTGATTACACTCCCTGTCAAGATCAAATGCGAGCAATGACTTTCCCACGAGAAAATATGAATTATAGGGAACGACATTGTCCGCCTGAAGAAGAGAAGCTACATTGCCTTATTCCAGCACCCAAAGGATATGTGACCCCATTCCGATGGCCCCAAAGCCGTGACTATGTACCCTATGCCAATGCTCCTTATAAGAGCCTGACAGTTGAGAAGGCTGTTCAGAACTGGATTCAATACGAAGGAAATGTGTTTAGGTTCCCCGGTGGTGGAACACAATTTCCTCATGAGCAGATGCATATATCAATGAACTTGCTGCTGTGATCCCGATGGACGGGGGATGGTTAGAACTGCATTGGATACTGGATGTGGGGTAACTTAATTATCCTTTTCCTTTTTCCTTTTTTTCTTTTTCTTCCACTTTAATATACTTGTTTTCGTTTTGAAGTGCCACTTATGAAACTTCTGAATTTGTGGCTTATATGATCTATTGTTCATGTCGGTTCATACTTCTTAGGTTGCCAGCTGGGGTGCCTACTTGTTTAAAAAGAATGTTATAGCGATGTCATTCGCACCAAGAGACTCTCATGAAGCACAAGTTCAATTTGCTCTTGAAAGAGGTGTTCCAGCAGTTATTGGCGTTCTTGGAACTATAAGGCTTCCTTATCCAGCTAGGGCATTTGACATGGCTCATTGTTCTCGTTGCTTGATTCCATGGGGTGGAAATGGTGATGCTTATAAACTGGTTGTTGATATTGATGTCTAACGTACATATATTAATTGCAAACATAGACGTATGTATACATATCTGTACACCCACCTTAGGTTCATATGCTAATGACCTTAATTCAGCATAGTCTCCTGATGTCGGCTCTGCTGAGGTGGCCTTGATTAATCAGGGCTGCCATATATATATGGCATTTGATGCAAGGATTCCCTTTTTTTTCGTTTGGAAAAAGCTAGCTTTTATCATAGTATTAAGGTAAGGATATCATTTTATGACATGAAATCATCATTGGACTTGTTCTGCAGATGGAATGTACATGATGGAAGTTGATCGAGTTCTTAGACCTGGTGGTTACTGGGTGCTTTCCGGTCCTCCTATTAACTGGAGGAATAATTTTGTAGCATGGCAGCGTCCGAAAAAGGAACTTGAGGAAGAACAGAGGAAGATTGAAGAGATGGCAAAACTTTTAAACTGGGAAAAGAAGCATGAGAAGGGTGAAATTTCCATCTGGAGGAAACAAACAAATTCTGACTCTCATCGTGACCAAGAGTCCCGACCTACTATGTGTGAATCCACAGGGGCCAATGATGTCTGGTATAGTACTTTATTTGATTTACTGACTTTTTTACAATTTAGCATTTTGGATGTTAATTTCAGACTGGTTGTGTCAATTTAAGATTCAGTTCTTTTTTAGATTATTAGTTCAGTTTGATACATATTCATGTCATGTTGTAAGCAGCATGTAACCTTTTTCTGTTTCTTAGGTACAAGAAGATGGAATTGTGCGTAACTCCTTATCCCGAGACTTCTGATATCAGTGAGGATTCTGGTGGGGCATGGAAGCCATTTCCCGAGAGGCTTAATGCTTTACCTTTCAGAATATCTAGTGGATCCATCCCTGGAGTAACTGCTGAGACATTCCAGGATGACAATAGAGCATGGAAGAAACACGTGAATGCTTATAAGAGGACCAACAAGTTTATTGATACAGGAAGGTACCGCAACATTATGGATATGAATGCCGGTCTGGGAAGTTTTGCTGCTGCTCTTGACTCTCCCAAATCTTGGGTCATGAATGTTATGCCTACAATAGCCGAGAAAGACACTTTGGGAGTTGTATTTGAGCGTGGGTTGATCGGCATTTATCATGATTGGTAACTCTCGAACACTTTGGGATGTTTCTTTGACATGCTTTTGGGTGTTTAATATTCTCTGTCTTCCACCAGGTGTGAAGCCTTCTCTACGTATCCAAGGACATATGACCTGATTCATGCTAACGGTGTTTTCAGCTTGTACAAGGATAAGTAGGCCTTTATTTACCGTGCTTTTTATTATTGATTGTAATCAGTTAAAGGTATTCGATCTTTTTGTGCTAATACAAAGCCAATGCAGGTGCAGAGCTGAAGACATTCTTCTGGAGATGGACCGTATCCTTAGGCCCGAAGGAGCAGTGATTTTCCATGACCATATGGATGTGCTTGTCAAGGTGAGCAAACTTGTGAGAGGAATGAGATGGAACGCGAAAATGGTGGATCATGAAGACGGCCCTCTTGTTCCCGAAAAGGAACTGTTTGCCGTTAAACGGTACTGGGTTGCAGGTGAAGCCAATGATACATCCTCAGAGTGAACAAGAAAGGAACAAGAAGCATTTTTTTTATTGCCTTCTTCTCCTCCACTCTTCATCTAGTTAAATGAATGATTTTTTCAATTTTTTGGTCCTTTAGTTTTTGTTCTCTTAGCAGTTACTTGTAGATGTCAACAAACGAGGATTACTTAAATTAATGATTTAATTCAATGTGTTGTAAATAGTTAAAATAGTTGTGTCTATTTATGTAACAGGTATTAGGGTTAGTTTTGTTATTTTATATTCATTAATTATCCCCCCTTATATAAGGGATCATTTATCATTGTAAACCCTATCTATCTCAGAATAATCAGACGTATTATTTTCATCTCCATGCCTCTCCATATTCTCTCTGCAATCCTTCCTCCTAAAATCCTTTACAATACGTTATCAGCACGATCGTCTCCAAATCGGTGATTGTTCAAGAGAAGGATAAATCCAATCAATTTCCAATTGAAATTGGTTCATTTACATTTGACAATTCTACGAATAACCAACATCCAGAAGATGTGGCTTTGCAATTGGTTATTCAATTATGAGAATTTTAAGGGAACACGTTATCACGACTTGCATGATATCAGGGAAAAAGCAAATATGAATTCTTGTTGGTGGTTTTGCACCACGTGGCCAAGATCATAGTTGTGGTCTAGCACAAGAAAAACAAAACAAAACAAAAGGCCCGAAAACCCTGAGCCTAGAAAGCCAGCTTGAAAAAAAAAATAAACAAAACAAAAGGCCCGAAAAAAACCTGAGTCCAGAAGGCCCGAAAAAAGAAAACAAAAAAAAGCACAGATATCAGGCCCTGAAGGCCCAGCCGGGAAAAAAAAAAAAAGCAAGCCTAGCAGACTGCAGCCCAGTCGAATCCCAAGCCCAGACGACTCGGCCCAGAAGGCCTCACTGCAGGCCTAGAGCCATTTGAGCAGCTCGGCTTGGCCCGCCCAGAAGCAGCTCGGCTTAGCCCAAGCGGCTCGGCTAGGCCCAGGCGGCTCGGCTCGGCTCCGACGGCTTGGCTCCGACAAAAAAAACAGAATCTTCTTTGCACTCCTCGAGCCTAAAACATATATTCATGCATGCCTGAAACAATACAATACCCCTAAATCAAGGACCAAAATAGCATTTATTTATACTATCTATGCATATTGTATATTGTTTACTTGTTTGTTTGTTTATTTCATTATTTAAATGTTATTTATAAATGTAATAGACTATTTGTACATACAAGGAACCTGAAGTTTCCTTCATTGATATCCTGGATTATTATACCATGTTATAGAACATGCAGTTCTCATTAGTTGCTTATGGATGTGTTTTTCCCAAAGCACTAATTCTATTCATTAATCTTTGTAGAACATGGCACATCTCAACAAATTGGATTTTGACGCACTAGAAGTTTCCGGAAGAAACTACTACCAGTGGACTGAAGATGTGAAGTTTCATCTCACTGCAAAGACAATCCGGTCAACCATCCAGGAAGATAATGTGGCTTCCCAGCATCAGAAGACAGACGCTATGATCCTCATTCGGAGGCATATGGATCGTGCACTGCAGCGTGAATACCTGGGTCAAGAGGACCCGAGAGCTTTGTGGGTTTCGCTGGCTGATCGTTTCGATCACCAGAATGACGTACTCTTGCCTGAAGCAAGACATGCCTGGCATAACATTCGTTTCCAGGATTTTAAATCCGTAAACGAATATAATTCTGAGATATGCCATATCCGGTCTCTTCTCAAGTATTGTGGGAAGGAGCTTACTGAAACTGACCTACTTGAGAAGACTTTCTCCACATTTCATGCCTCGTGTATTGTTCTGCAGCAACAATACAGAGAGCAGAAGTTTATCAGGTTCGCGGAGTTGATCACTACTTTGTTACTCGCTGAAAAGAACAACATTTTGTTAATGAAGAATTATCAATCTCGACCTGTGGGTACTAGTGCAGCACCTTTGCATGAAGCAAACGCTGTTGCACCTCGCGATGCCAACCGTGAATGGAGAAATAGGGGTTGTGGTAGAGGTGGAGGACGTAACCGTCCAACACATGGTGCACACCCCTATGACCTGGTCCATGGTTACCATGCCCCACGTGGCCGTGGTAATCGTGGTCTAGGCCCACGTGGTGGACATCCCTATGAACGAGCCTAAGATTACCATGCCCCACGTGGCTATGGTAACCATGGTCTAGGTCCACGTGGTGGATATCACATACATCCTGGTCCGCGTGCTCAAAACGAGAGAAACCCTGGTTCGGCCCGTGGTCACCAGAATCAAAACCCACCTGACTTATGTTATAAATTTGGAAGTCGCGATCACTGGTCCCATACCTGTCATGCATCAGCCCAAGTTATTTCCCAGTACCATGCTAGACGTGGTACTCGAGAGGCTAATTTTGCTGCAAGACCAGTCCCCGCTGATACCACTCTTGCCATTGCTGATTTCCAGACTACAGTTGGACATGATGAGGATTGAGTTATTTGCATAAACATGGATATGATCGGCGTTTGTGCAATTTTTTTATGGATATTGTTTTTTTTTACTATTTTTGGATATTGTTTGGTGATTCATATTTGTTTTGGACTAATTTGTTATCTGCTCGAATATTATTTAATCTATTTCTTCATTTTTCATAAATATGATTGTTGATTACTTTAGTTATATTGATGGTTAGGCATATCAAATGGTGAAGTTTATTGTCTAGCCGACAGTTCTACTACGCACACGATCCTCTGTGATAGGATATTTTTTACAAACTTAATACCTAACCACACCTCTGTGACAACTATATCTGGCCAATCAAATTTGATTGAAGACCCCAAAAGAGCCCATTTTATGTTGTCCAATGGTACCGTATTTACCATTGCTAAAGCTTTATACTCCCCACGTTCCAGCATAACGTTATTGAGTTTTAATGATATTCGAGCTCATGATTATCATATTGAAACCACAAAAGAAAATAATGTGGAATATCTTTGGATAACCTTCAATTTGTATGGCCGGAAGCGTACATTGAAGAAATTGAAATGCCTTCACAGTGGACTCTACATGACCACTATTAGAACCATTGAGGCAAATCAGATAGCTAGCCGGAAGCTACCTAACCCTAGCAACTACTTATTATGGCATGACCGATTGAGACACCCAGCTCAAGGTATGATGCGCCGTATCCTCAATACATCACACGGGCATCCCCTTATAAATAAGGACCTTGTGTTTAGTGAAACACTATGCCATGCTTGCTCAATGGGAAAATTGAACACTAGACCATCATCTGCAAAGATCGATAAAGACCCTGTCCCTTTCTTGTACAGAATACAAGGGGATATTTGTGGTTACACGACCCATCCCAATCCCCCCTGGATTACCGTGGGATGTGCCATGCTTCAGTCTAACACAAAGTGTCAGACAAGGGATAACCTAATGCCACTGCCCATTCGGGGGCTTCCAGAGTGCGCAAGGAACGATGGAGGAGGCATGTGATGTCCCAGTCTCTGCTGCAGTCGCATCCTTGATCAACCTGAAGGGCATTAAAACCATTAAGAACTGTGAATGGACGAAAATAAATAAGTTCATAAAACACATTTCACAAAGATATTTATGCCCTTCATTAAAACGTATGCATGCATCGAAAACTAGTAAGCAAACTATTTACAAAAAGCAACCATTAGGACCATAGCCCAAAATCCGTAAATCCAAAATCAAGTGGGAACTCAGCCCAAAACCGTAAAACCAAATTCCAATTCCAAGTGGGCCATCGCCCAAAACGATAACCATAAATACCATCCAAGGAAAACATGTTTAAACCATCATGGGCATCCCAGATGCCTAGCGTCCCAGACGCTCGACGTCCCAGACGTCATATCTCACAGTATAAGCAACGCGTGCTACCCGGGGTCTCATCGGGTCCATATCTCTGACATCCCAGATTTCTAATCATAGCATTCCTACTCCTGAGTCATCATATGGTCTGGTAGCTCCGTATAATGACCCCTCGCAGGCAAAGCACCGTGACTTCCCAGTGTCCCAGACACCTGGAGGAGACCATCACATATCCTCGTATCAAGATGGTTTATGGAAAACAGTTTATCAATCATTTCAAAACATCTCAAGGGCCCTGCCCGAAATTTCCATAAAACCATCACAAGTCCAAACATCTGATTTCTCAAATCCAAAGCCATTTATTCAAATCCATTTAAGGTCCCCGACCTGAAATCACATTTATAAACCAACTGGCCTCATGCCCGATTCCGTAAATCAACTGGGCCCACAACCTGATTTCGTAAATCAACTGGGCCCCTGGCCCGATAATATAACTCAAATGGGTTTCAGCCCGATTTCAAAACCAACTGTGCTCTGGCCCGATTTCATAAAGTAACTGGGCCCCGACCCGATTACGTGACTCAAATGGACTCCAAGTCCGAGATTTCCAAAACGATTGGGCCTCATGCCCGAGTTCATCTTTCCAATTTCAAAACCATTTCATTCAACCATTTCCAAAACCATAAGTACGGAAAATCAGATTAAAATTGAAAATCTCGATTTACGTGCAAGCACGTAAATTGCCTCGAAATGCATGAAACCATATAATTCACCAATATCCAAATCAACATCATATAATCACAATCATAATCCAAATAAAACATTTATGCATGCATAAGATTTATAAAACCAAAGTCCACTCACAGACCGTCCTATGCTGCCGCCTCGGTTTGCGTGCTGTAAACCTCACCGGGCAAATCGTCGTCACCGGGACTCCCAAACCTGTCCAAATCAATCTAGAGGGTTACTAACTACCATATTAACCTCTCATTGAAGCCCTGTAATTTTCCCGAATTTTTACCTATTTTACATCCCGAATGGAACGACCCGTCCCGAATTCCGAGATTAGATTAGTGACTAATCTTGATTAGTGAGGTTGATCGGTGATTAGTAGGGCGAAATCGAACAAAATGTGCAAAATGACCGTTTTGTCCCTGATCGTGGGCAAAATGTTGACTTTTTAGTCGGGCAGTCAAATGGACTTTGACTGATGACCGTGACGTAGTCCAGGACGTCACGAGTTCATAGACAAGTGGCACGTTCGATTCCGACATTCGAGGAGAAAGTTATGATGTTCAGAAGTTGAGGGGCATTTTGTGAATTTGGCAGATTTGGGGCCAAATGTTGACTTTTGACCCTGGAGGTCCAATGGACGAGGGCCAAGGACCATTACGTATAACGTGTCGATGCGAATCCAATGATAGGCGGCATGCCGAAATCGGAGTTTCGACGACGAAGTTTTGGTCACAGGAACGAATTAACGAACCGAGGTTTCGATTAAAATAATATTAAAATAAGGAATTGTGACCGTTGACTGTGCACACCTGGATGAGTGACAAGTGTCACCCATCCCCTGATTTAAGCCCTAAAACCTGATCCATGTTTCCCTCCCAACATCATCATTACTACATCATCATCACCATTAGCCTTAATTAATCACCACCATAATTCCTTCTCTGTTCTTCATTGAGCCGTGAACAAGCAGAGGGCAAATTCCCTTCTCACCATCATTCCCCTCCACAACTAAGCCTGAGAGTGTGAAATTGAGAGGCTTAAGGATCGAATTTAGCTGAGAGAAACAAGAGGGACAGTGAGGGAGAGCTGGAACCAGAATTCGAAATTGAGAAATTTGGGGGGAAAATTCAAATGTCGAATGATAGGCTATGAGGATCAAAATGGAGCTCACTTTCAGCCTTTTGGGATTCCTACGATCATAATCAACGAAAGAACGAAGAAAATTGATGGTTGTTTGGCTCTGAACAGACCTGGTGACAGTGAGAAATATTCGATGTTGAGTCGTGATCGTGGAGTGATTAAACGATGAAATTGAAGTGGGGAAACAATTTCTCATGGTCCATTGATGCTTCTGGGTGAATCAATTGAAAGAAATCAGAAGGAATTGACGAGTTTCGAAGGATGAATAGTATCGGGTGTTCTTCGATGTTCATCGTTGAATCGATGGGTTTAAGGTGAGTTTTGGTAAAATTAAGTTTACAGATCTCTAATTGGACTTAAAATAAAGCTAACTAAATGTTCAATTGAAATAATTAGGGTTGAATTGATGGACATTGAACCGGGTCACCTCGCGGGCAAAAGGACCCGTTTATCAGTTAAACGGGTGAGGACGATGACACTGTAGCAGACACGTGGGTTTCACGCGCAGCCACTCACGGCGGCGCGTGACGGCGCGTGGGCACAAATCTCGAGGTGAGGTCAACATGACTTCTGTCCTATTTAATGTAACGAACATTTTGGGATTGGTTTCGTGTCGATCGGACACCGTCTCGATATTGTTCGGGACGTCCGAAGGTTTTAAATCGAGTTTAAAAATGGTTAAAAATTCTGGAAAATTACGGGACTTTAATAAGATGTTAATGAAGAGGTTAGTGACCCTCTAATGTGATTTGGACAGGATTGGGAGTCCCGGTGATAGTGGTGTGGCCCGGGAAGGCCTATGGCACGCGTATCGAGGCTTATCGTTAAACGGTCTGTGAGTGGACTTTGGTTTTATAAATTCTATGCATGCTTAACCGTTTTATATGGATTATGATTGTGATTGTATGATGTTGATTTGGATATTGGTAAATTATACGGTTTCACGTATTTCGAGGCGATTTACGTGCTTGCACGTAAACCGAGGTTTTTCCAATTTTACACGGATTTTCCATACTTATGACTTGGATAAAATATGATGAAATGGTTTTGAAATTGGAAAGATGAACTCGGGCTTGAGGCCCAATTATTTTGGAAACCTCGGACTTGGAGTCCATTTGAGTTACGTAATCGGGCCGGGGGCCCAGTTGCTTTATGAAATCGGGCTAGGCGCCCAGGACCCACCCCGGTTTCACCCCGAAAACCGAGGTAAATCCTGCTCCCGTCTGACACCCCGACACAACACTAACGTAAACTACTACACTACACCGTCAGACGCAGGAGAAACTATACAAAACATTCCGAAGTTAAAGGTTTACAGAGCATAGTACTAAATACAAAAGAAAGAAAACCGGTAACTAGATACACGCACACGGAAAATTTAAAACACTTCGGGGTCGCTCTCATAACTTCTATGCCTCCGACGCTGCCTCGACGCCGAAACCCCGCTCTAGCTCCACGACCTGGAGGGCAATTTAAAACAGAAGGTGTGAGTGGACCATAAATAAGAAAAGAATTTCCGAAAACCATTTCATAATAAAACCAGGGTTTTAGCCCTCCGTTTTGAAACCACATGCATAACCCAGTTACTAAAAACAGTTATAAATCACATAAAGAGCGTTATAAAAACAAAATTGATAGCCATTACATAATCACGTCATAAACATCATAAAACATAAGTCTCAAACAATCATTATTCGATCAAACCTGCTGGATCTATACGAGTCTTTAAACTCCCGAGTCTTTAAACTCAATCCAGGCCTCAATAATATCCGAGTCTTTAAACTCCCGAGTCTTTAAACTCAACAGGCCTACGGGGGAAATATCAATATTTCCGAGTCTTTAAACTCAATCCAGGTCTTTAAACCCAATCCGGGCCCGTCCCCCGTCAATCACAATATCCGGGTCTTTAAACCCAATAATCAGATCCAGCAAATCCAATCCAAAACCGTTTGAAAACTATTTCTAAATCCACATCCAAACCCGAATTCGAAATCACTGGCCCGAAGCCTCTCCGGCATCCAGAACCGTCATTCCGAACCCAAATCCGGAATTCCACTTTCCAACTTTAAAACCAAATTCTGATGCTCAAAATCCGATTCTAAAACCGAAAACCTTAATCATTGAAATCACGTCTCAAAATCCATTTATAAGCATTCAAAACCAGTTATCATTTGAAAACCCCAAAACCATGGCATTATACTCAGAAATCGACATTTCATCGTAAAACGTGCCAATTACGTTATTTCTTGAAAACCGTGCAATGATGTAAAACTAACATCATAAATCCAACAATCACCTATAAAACCCTAAAACAATTATAGAAAAACAGTTATGCATGCTCGAGTTTAAAGAAAGGGTCCACTCACAGTACCGAGCCCTCAATCACGTCCTGAACGTCTCATACGTTCTTCAACTTCCTCGGGAAGTCCTGATCCTGTCAACAATCACTGAAGTACGTCACTAACATGTCTACCAAGACTCTCCTAATTTCCCACAAATATCCTCGGGTCCTAAACGTATCGAACCGGAACCCTAAACCTTCAACCTCGTGGGACGAACTTCAAATGACGTCCGAACAACCCGAAACCGATTCCAATGGACTCGTCACAACACCTAGACCAAAAACCATGTTGACCGTTTTCCTAACCGCCGCCGCACGCGCCCCCACGTGCTGCCCAAAGTGGCTGCGCATGGGCCTCACGCGCCTGCTACAGTGTCACCAGCAACCTCTGGTCGACCCGGTTCGAACCGGTCTCTGCAACTCGAACCGGCGAGGCCGGTTCTCCACCGTCCCGCCACCAAAACTGCTCCTCTCTTCACCATCTTCATTTTCCAACCCTAAGCTACCCATTCCCTACTCCAAACACCTCGACACCCAACGACTCAAACTCAAAACAAAAACCCGACAGTCCCCTATTTTCTTCTCCGGCCAACCAGCCACTCCCCCATCACGGCAACCACCATAGACGGTTCCTAGGACCTCACTGAAGCTCACCTAACTCACCAAATCCCTCGACTCAGTCCCTAAGTCCATGACTCACCGTTTGAAAATCACGGCAAAACAGAGCACTTACACGGGGAGAAGGAATTACCTGCCGTCGAGCGCCGCCGTGCTCACCGTCGCACTCCCTGGGGTCCGCAGAGTCATCCTTGTTCTCTGTCGAGTCCAATTGCACCAACACACGGCCACACCACCAACACGATATCCCATTTCTTCTCTGTTTTCTCTGATTTTCCCCTGGCTCACATCTCCCCCACACACAACCACTGCACCTCATAACCTTCTCACTGTCTCCCTCTCAATCTCTGAGTCACTCTTCACTCACCAGAACACACCAACACTCATGATCACCTCTCAATTTTCTTTCAATCTCCCCCTCTATTTTTTGTTCTTCGAACACCCATACACAGCACACACGAACACTCAGCCCAAAATAATTGGACCGTTCATCCTAGAACCCTCTAGTCAAGCCCCACGTGTCACCATCCCCTCAAGCCTCACACAAAAATCTCCTCTCTACGCTGGACAAGTGTCCAAATCCGGTTACACCATGCCCCACAGCCAAAAGACCAAAATGCCCCTTCTTTTTAAGCCAAAATTACCATTTTACCCTTACCATTTTAGACCCGTAGCTCACACATCCTAACTCCGATAAACACGTGCCGCCTGTCGTTGAACTCAGGACGACAAGATCTACCTAACGGTCCTAGGTCAACGTGTCAAAACCCGATCGTACAAAAAGTCAACTTTTTGCCCTAGTTTAGCCAAATTACGGTTATGCCCTCAACCTTCCGAATATCATAACTTCCTCCTCGGATGTCGAAATCGGGCGTGCCACCTGTCTACAGATTCGTGACGTCCTAAACCACGTCACAGTCATCGGTCAAAACCCAATTGACTGCCGAACTAAAAGTTAACTTTTTGCCCGAACTAGGGGCAAAATCGTCATTCTAGGCTAACGACCTTATTGGGACCAACTAACCCCCGATTAAGCTCACTAATCTCATCTTAAACACTTCCTTAACCCCAGTTCCCAGGACGGGTCGTTACATGTTGGGCTGAGACCCATTTGAGTTATATTATCGGGCCAGGGGCCCAGTTGATTTACGAATTAGGGTCGTGGGCCCAGTGGTTTATAAAATCGGGCCGTGGGCGCAGCGGTTTATAAAATCGGGCATAAGGCCTAGTTGGGTTATAAATGTGATTTCGGGTCAGGGACCCTAAATGGAATTGTGATGTTTTATGGAGATTTCGGGCAAGGGCCCATTGTAATGTTGTGAAATGATTGAATAAAACTGTTTTCCATATACCATCTAGATACAAGGATATATGATGGTCTCCTCCAGATGTCTGGGACACTGGGGAAGTCACGGTGCATTGTCTGCGAGGGGTCATTGTACGGAGTTACCGGACCGTATAGTGACTCAGGAGCAGGATTGCTATGATTGACGTCTGGGACGTCAGACATCTGTGATGTCAAAGATATTGACCCGGAGAGACCCCGGGAAGCACGTGTCGCTTGTTATACCGTGAGATACGACGTCTGAGACGTTAAGCGTCTGGGACGCTAAGCATCTGGGATGCTGGATATGGTAATGGTAAATATGGATTAATGAATCTATGAAATGACTTTTCGGTTGGATTGTGTTTATGTGGTAAAAAATGGATTATTGGTTATTGAAATGGTATTTCGGGTCGGGGACCCTAAATGGTTTTGGATTTATGGATTTATGTATATGGCTTTGGGCGGTGGCCCACATGGTTTTGTATGTCTGGATGTGTTCCACAGTTTTGGGCTGAGTTCCCACACTTGGTTTTGAGTTACGGTTTTTGGGCTAAGGCCCTAATGGCTTGATTGAACAAATGTTTTGGTTACTGGTTTTCGTGGAATGCATACGTTTTTATTGGAAGGCATAAATGTCTTATAACTGTGTTTAATGAACTTAATGATTTTCGTCCACTCACAGCTTTTATTGGTTTTAATGTCCTTCAGGTTGATTACAGATGCGACTACATCAGAGACTGGGACATTGCACGCCTCCTCCATCGATCCTTGCGCACTCTGGATGCCCCGTTTGGGCAGTGACTTTTGGTTATCCCTTATCTGACACCCCTTGTTGGACGGGAGTAGGGCACATTCCACGATAATCCCGGGGGGATTGGGATGGGTCCTGTCAACTTGGTATCAGAGCAGGGTTGCTCTTTTTATACGCGCAGGTCGAGGGTGTGATGTCTCTTTGGGCTGTAGTTTGTTATCAACCTGATAGATAGTTTCTGGGTTTTAATCTCGGATAGAGTGTGTTTGGCCCGATACGCCGTGCGTTAATGTGATTCGACCCAAGTGTTGTTGATTGTGATGAACTGGTATTGTGGGACCGTCGGTTCGATCATGTGATATTAGATTATTGTGCTATCGGGCACGGTTGGGTTCGAGGAACCCCATTTGAGTAATGGTCTAAAATGTGAACCCTAGTGATGATTGCTAGTGATGTTGGTACATCGGAGTTAGCTGATGACCTTAGTGGTGGAACCCACATTGAGTTGATGGTAGGTTTGGATTTGACGTCTATACGATGTCTAGACCGCGGGGTCGGTCAGGTTGTGGATTTTATATTACCGAGAGCTATTGGGTTCAGTGGAACCATAGGGTGTGATTTTGGAACCCTAGTATTGAAAAGGTAAACCTTAATTGTGACTGTGGATGAGAACTTGTGCTGCGAAGAGCGGCTGAGGTCATGGATGACCATGTGGATGACTCTAGTGAGTCTAGGGTATTTGGTGTGGTTGCAGTACTTGGGGATCAGGGGACGTTCAGGGAACGTTCATTATCCTGATGTGGATTGTCAGAATGGTGATACCCATAGTTGAGGGGTACGAGTAGAGGTACGGGATCGTTGCTCGGTATGAGCGGAGATCCAGGGTTGTCATATTTGCACACGGTGTGCAAGTATGGATGTTTGTATGTTGGTACTTTTGTGCTGATGCTAGTATGGATGCATGGGTGCTGATACTATTGTTGGTGATAGTGTGTTGGTGCTGGTACTAGCACTGGTGCTAGTGTCGGTGATTGTGATGACGATGAGCCACGAGTTGGGGCGTGACTCCGTCATGATGGACATATGTTCGATATTTGAGATTTGGTAGTGGTTGAGTGATGGACTGGATGGGATCCAGTTGAGATTGTGATGTGTTGGGATCAGTCCCGACAGTGGTAAAATGACAACTGATGAGTGGATAAAAAGGTATGATTGAGACTTGAGTAATATTGGGATGACGTCCCCTACGTCATGAGAATTAGTGGATTTGGGGAGTTGTTGGCAACTCCGAGGTTGGTGTGATTGTATGTTTCTAATATCTCCAGAAAGGACAAGGAAATGATTGGAATTGGAAAAGACGAGGAAAACCATTGGTGGTATAGATGTGGGGATTTGTAATTGAGAACTTGGAAAACCGAGTGTTGAACCTGTAAAGGTTGGGATGTGCGAACGAAACAATAACGGATTGATTGTGGACACGTGGTTTTCCAAGTGAGTTGAGGATGTGGGAAGTCCAGTGGTTGTACTTGACATCTAATTGGGAGCATGTCTGTTTCCTACACGATTGAAACCTTAGTTTCGAGGAGAGTTGTAATTATGGGACGAGAGGAGTGCTCATTTCCGCATTGGTGATGGGTATTCTGGAGTCATTGGGGTTGACTTCTTATTTTCTGCCCTGGCAGACGTTAATTGTAGTTACCAGTACGTTGAGCGTGTATTGGTTGGTGGGCCCATGTGTGCTTTGGGGTCATCAGGAGGAGTTGCGTATTCAAAATTAGGTAAACGAGATTTCTCATTTTCTGCTTGGTGGCAGACGATGTTGGGATACATGGCGTGGTGAGTGCAGCGAGTTTTGTTTGCATCCACGTAAGATGAGTATTGACATCATCATTTTGGATCATCCTTGGTTTTTTCTAGGTGGATGACAAGGATCGATATAAGGTAATCAGTTAGAACCCACAGCCTCAGCGTGTTTCGTCGTTGGCTGATCTGTTTAGTTGTGGGAATTGGTTGTCGAACGTTGTGACAGTATCCAAATTAGATGAGGGTGTAAGACCCTATGGTTTGGAATTTAGTAGTTAACGGTGTGGGTTCTAGGTGGAGCAGGATCGTGACGTTTATAGTCAGAGATGCAGTGTCGAATCTGGGTCGTGATCTTGATGATCCAGATAGGGGGAGAGTTTATCACTCTTACTTGGGTATGTGAGTCGTAAATGACGGGACAGAACTTCTTTTCGAAGTGTATAGTACTCGAGTGAGTAGGTCTCCGACGTGGTCGGATTTTGTCAACCTTAGACGTGTGGTTGTTGGATTAGCTTCCCTATGAAGTCAACCGAATATAGTGAACTGGTAACCGATAGGTTCGGTTTTGGTGTGTCTGGGTGGACGTGAACGAGATTTCGGGTTTTAAAATCGAAGTTCTAAGTGACGATTCAGGATTCGATTTTGGAACTTGAAAATGGATTTCCGGATTTGGGTACGGAATGATTATTCCAAATGCTAGCTTACTGAATAATGATTTCGGATTCGGATTTGGACATGGATTAAAAATGTGATGTCTGGGTTTGGATTCGGGATTTCTTACTAAATTGCGGATTCGGATTTGGAATTGGAACTAGATGATGGGTGGAGTTTCGATTTGTCTCATGCTGGATTGGGCAAATGTACTCCATTATTGGAACGTGTTTGGCTATGACCTAGGTGGTTGTAGTCTGGTCGATGGGTTATACCCGAGATATGTTGGTGAGCGTGTTGGTCGAGGACCGGACATTACTATGCAATGGGTCATGGTATTTTCGATAAGTCTAAATTACACACGGGTCGTGTGAAATATCGGTAAGTGTATATTTGAGTCAAGTACGTTGGTGGCTTGTGTAGCCATGAGTAAATAGAGTGTCAGTTTTCGACTGACAACTGCCAAGTGGTGACAGATTGTCGAGATGTGTCAACGTGGTTTGTTGAGAGAGGTCAGGTGACTCCCGGTGGGAGTTGATACCAGGATAGATTGGTGAGTGAGAAGGAACTGACGAGTTATTGCGTCAACGAAAGGGGTAGATTTGACAAGTGGTGTCAATTTGAAACGGGTGGTTTCAGTCATTCCACGGGGTCGAATGTAGTCGATACGACATAAAAACTAGTGGTACGTTTGGATGCAGACAAGTTTTTGTTCTGATCAGTTGGTGTACAGGTGTACACGTATTGCGAGGTCGATTCTACTTTCCACGGGGTGTTTGTGGAATCAGGACGGTTGGAATTTCGAGAACGAAACTAATTAAGGAGGGAAGAACGTTTGAGATTAGATCGGTTGGAATTTCGAGAACAAAATTAATTAAGAATGGAAGGTTGTAACTGTCAGGGCCCACCCCTAATCCCCCAGGATTAGGGACTAAACCCTGCTCCCGTCTGACTTACGCATGACACGAAGGCCAAACTGACGTCCAACCTTCATGTGACACGTAAGTCGGACAAGGGATTCTCGATCCGACTGTCCAAAAAGTTCCGAACTTCCCAGAGTGCGCAGAATCTACTGTGGAACGTCCGTGTGATGTCTCCGTCTCTCTCGACCAACAGCCCGGGCCGCAACAACCTGGAGGGTATCGAAAACACGAAAAAACTGTGAGTGGACAAAAATAAAGTATAGTTCAAAAAGCATTTCATAAAACAATGACATTTATACCCTCTGTTTCAAAACCAATGCATGCATATTAATTTCATAACATAAAACCATATACGAAAACCCAATACATTTTTCTTTTTCTCAAATCCCGGGCCTCAGCCCAAAACCATCAAAAACCATTATCATCAATTCTCAGTGAAATCCAAAACACATTTAAAGCCACATTCTTCTCCTTCGAACCTGCTGGATCTATCCGAGTCTTTAAACTCAATAAACAGGCCTCAATAATCGGAGTCTTTAAACTCCGAGTCTTTAAACTCAACAGGCCTACGGGGGAAATATCAATATATCCGAGTCTTTAAACTCCCGGGTCTTTAAACTCAATCCGGGTCCTTAAACCCAATCCGGGCCCGTCCCCCGTCAATCATAATATCCGGGTCTTTAAACCCAATAACCAGATCCAGCAAATCCAATCAAAACCATTTGAAAACCATTTCTAAATCCACATCCAAACCCGAATCCGAAACCACTGGTCTGACACCCTTCTAGCATCCAGAACCGTCATTCTGAATCCAAATCCAGAACTCATATCCATTTCTTTTCCAGATCTGAGTTCGTAACCATCATTCCATAAGCCGGCATCCGGAATAACCATTCCAAACCCAAACCCGGAAATCCATTTCAAGTCCCAAAATCCTTTTTCCGAAAACCACTTTTTGAACTAGGCTTCAAGCCCGAAAACCCTTTTCTGAAAACACTTTTCCGAAATCCTTTTACTTTCTTTGAAATCAAACCATATTTCAAATCCCGATATCAAATCATTAAAACCATGATCAAATCCCAAGAACGTTCGAAAAATCGTAAAACGTGCAATTCCGTAATTTCCTCGAAAAACGTGCAGAAACCATAAACCATCGCAATCATAAATCAAATCATAGAATCACATATGAAAACATATTAAAAACATATATGCATGCATCAAGAGTTAGAAAGAAAAGTCCACTCACAGACCATTTCGACGTCGCCTCTATACGCGCGCACTTACGCCGTTCCCGGCCATTCCGCTATCCTCGGCTTTCCCGAACCTGTCCAAATCCCATAACGAGGTCACTAACTACTTCGCAAAGGTCATACTAAAGCCCCGTAATTTTTCCGTATTTTTAACTATTTTTAACCGAGCCCTAAAACCTTCGGACAACCCGAAACATATCGAGCCAATGTCTGATTGACTCGAAACCAGTGCCAAAATGTTCGTTACATCAAATAATTCAAAACACGTGTTGAACATGCCTCAAAAAGAGGGCCCACGCGCCATCACGTGCTGCCCAAACATCCTACGCGTGAAACCACGCGCGTTTACTGTTCATTGTCACTGACCTTAGGTCGACCCGGTTCAGACCGGGTTGGACCGGTCCTCTGCAACTCGACCGGTGTTGCCGGTTCCAGTCCAAATCGTCACCATTTTCAATTCTTTCCCCCCCCCCCCCCCCCCCCCTTCATTTCGTCCAAACCTCCCCTATTATACTACCTAATCAAAGTTCTAAGAAAAACACGATAGGTTACCTGTTAATGGAGACATTAAATCGAGCAATTTCCTCCGCCGTGTCCTGGTGATCCCAGCCACACTTGGTTTTGAGTTACGGTTTTTGGGCTAAGGCCCTAATGGCTTGATTGAACAAATGTTTTGGTTACTGGTTTTCGTGGCATGCATACGTTTTTATTGGAGGGCATAAATGTCTTATAAATGTGTTTAATGAACTTAATTATTTTCGTCCACTCACAGCTTTTATTGGTTTTAATGCCCTTCAGGTTGATTACGAATGCGACTGCAGCAGAGACTGGGACATTGCACGCCTCCTCCATCGATCCTTGCGCGCTCTGGAAGCCCCGTTTGGGCAGTGACTTTTGGTTATCCCTTGTCTGACACCCCTTGTTGGACGGGAGCAGGGCACATTCCACGGTAATCCCAGGGGGATTGGGATGGGTCCTGTCACCGAACCTAAACCTTCCGATGCCCCGAACATTATAGAGACGGTGTCTGATCGACACGTGTTGAACACTTCCCCAAATTACTGTTCACGTGTCCATACGCACCCAACGAAGTTCCCGCGCATGAAGCCCACGCACGGGCACTATTCATCACCTTCAAGCTTGGTCAAACCGGTTCACTGGACTGAACCGGTTCAGTCGAACCGCTGAACCGTCCCGGCCGGTTCTCACAATTTGCTCACCCATTTTCCTTCCTAATTCAACCCATGTAATCATATCATTCCCAGCAACATTCCTACGATCTAAAAACCAAGAAATGAGGGTCTATTCATACCTGTTCGTTGAGGAACACGACCGGCCACCTGCAAAAGTACCTCCGCCTCATCTCCGACCACCATGGCCCCTGAAACTAGTCCCACTCGACTCGTATGAGTCCTAGTATCACAACCATATCAACCAAATCGATTGTCATACCCTAATAACCAACCTTCGAATTTGAAAGATAGAAGAAAGCCCTCGGATTGCTCACCTCCGCCGTCCACCACCGTGAGCCGTCGTCCATCCCATCACCGTCTTGCCCTCATCATCTCAGTCCCTTCCTATCTGGTCACTCTCACGGTTGCACACACACACACACAATGAAATGGTGGGGTGATGTATTTCGGGTGTGTGTTTGTATGGAAACAAAGAAGAAATGGTTTTGGTGCCGTGAAAAAGAAGAGAGATGTAATTAATTGATGGTGATCATCAGAAAAGAGTGAGATGAGATAGACGGTGATGATTTAGGGAGCATAGGAATGGATGGCCAAGATTAAGGATGGGTTAATTGGAAATTATAAAATAATAAAGGATAATATTATTTAATTATGTAGATCCACTTTTTAGGGAAATTGGCCAATGGGATGAGTGAAACTTGTCACTCATCCATGGGTCCCACTCAAAATATCTGCCCAATCAAAATAAGCCACCT
The DNA here is from genome assembly GCA_032719365.1 of Prinsepia uniflora. Taxonomy (NCBI): domain Eukaryota; kingdom Viridiplantae; phylum Streptophyta; class Magnoliopsida; order Rosales; family Rosaceae; genus Prinsepia; species Prinsepia uniflora. The sequence continues at coordinate 76,404,376 of CM064865.1, read as the reverse complement.
CATCAATGCCTTGAAGTACGTGCATAGTGAAATCGAACTTTAGTGACCTATAACTTTCCTGTTCGAAATCTGATTTCAGCGTGCCGCTTGTCTATGGATTCGTATCGTCCCGATATACGTAACGGCCCTCGGCCCTCAACTATCGGACCTCTCGGTCAAAAAGTCAACATTTTTCCCTTTTTAACCATAATTACCAAATTGCCATTGAACATCCGAACATCATAACTTTTTTCTCGAACGTCGGAATCGAACGTGCCACCTGTCTATGAACTCGTGACGTCCCAAACTACGTCACGGTCATCCATTTGACCGTCCGAGCGATAAGTCAACGTTTTACCCACTGCTAGGGGCAAAACGGTCAATTTGCATCGTTCGTCTGATTTCGCCCAACTAATCACCGATTAACCTCACTAATCGTGATTAGTCACTAATCTAATCTCGAAATTCAGGACGGATTGTTACACACCATGTGGACCATTTAAATATTTCATGGTTTTGGTTGATACATCGACGAGGTGGTCACATGTGACCCTATTGTCCACACGCAATACTGTGTTTACTAAACTCCTTGCCCAAATCATTAAATTAAGGGCCCAGCATTCGGATTATCCTATAAAGTCCATCAGACTTGATAATTCCAGTGAGTTTACATCGAAATCTTTCGATGATTATTGCATGTCCCTTGGAATTGATGTTGAACATCCAGTTGCACATGTTCACACCCAGAATGGTCTCGCAGAAGCATTCATTAAACAATTATAAATGATTGCACGAACCTTGGTTATGCGCACCAAGCTCCCAATTTTTGCGTGGGGCTATGCAATTTTGCATGCAGCTATATTGGTCCAGTTGAGGCCCACTGCCACCCAACCCTATTCCGCGTTACAGCTGGTAAATGGGTACAAACTTGATGTTTTGCACTTACGCATTTTTGGGTGTGCAGTCTACGTGCCTATTGCGCTGCCACAACGTACAAAAATAGGACCTCAACGTTGAAGGGGCATATATGTCGGCTATGAATCCCCCTTAATTATACGCTATTTAGAACCATTGACAGGCGTTCTCTTTACCGCTCGATTTGCGGATTGTCACTTCGATGAGACAGTCTTCCCGCTGTTAGGGGGGAGATAAGAACGCCAACGTTCCTGAAGAACAACGTGAATTGACGTGGAATGTCTCCACTATGTCTTATCTTGATCCCCGAACCGCATAAAGTGAGAATGAAGTGCGGAGAATTCTAGATCTACAAAGTATAGCGAATAATATGCCAGATGCTTTCTCTAATCTAGCTAAAGTGATGAGATCACATATAAATGCTGCAAATATTCCTGCAAGGATAGACGTCCCGGTAGGACCCGCCGTGACAGACCCATCCCAATCCCCCCGGGATTAACGTGGGATGTCCCTGCTCCCGTCTGACACGGAGTGTCAGACAAGGGATACTTCCGACCTTTGCCCTCCCGGGCTATCAGAGTACGCCAGGATCCGGATGAGGTATGTGATATCTGGATCTCTGCTACAGTCCACACCGTATCCAACTTGAAGGGTATTAAAAACAGAAAGACTGTGAGTGGACAAAAATAAAGAATTTATAAAAACATTTCAACAAAGACCTTTATACCCTCCACTAAAAAACATGCATGCATAGTAAAACCATTTATCCAAACACATATGTTAAAACATCCACAATTAGGGTCTCAGCCCAAAATTCTGTAAATACAAGTTATACGGGCTCCTGCCCAAAACCATTTACAGAAAACCATAACACAGTGAACATATGAGGGATCTCAGCCCAAATCCATTTATCATTATAAACACAATTTTCCAAAACCAATTGAAATCATGTTTATCCATTATATTCATATCCAGAACCTGACACGGTAAAATAAAGCTACACGTGTGCTAACCGGGGTCTCAAACTCAAGTCTCTCCAGGGTCCACCCAGGTCAATGTTCGTAGATCAATGACCCTCCCTGGAGGTAACGAACCATGCCCATCCTGAGAGTAAGGAACCCAACTGGGGGGCGACTCCACTCAGTCAGTGCTCCGTGACTACTCCGGGGTCCACCCAGACCAACGACCCTCCCCGGAGGAGACAATCATATATAGAGGATGGCATATGAAAAACCTTTTGAAATCATTATTTAAATCTTTCAAGAATTCCTGCCCGGCCCCCATAAGTCGTCATGAACCATAAAATCCTTTTATGAGTTCATGCCGGTTCCCATAAACCGTCATGACCCGTAAATCCATTTTAAGGATTCATGTCGGTTCCCATAAACCTTCATGAAGCATAAAAACCATTGGTAACACATAATTGGGCGCTAGGCCCGAATCCACATAGAAACTGGACCTCCGGTCCGAATTGTAAACCAACTGGGCCTCCAGCCCGATTCCGTAAAGCAAATGGGTCTCGAACCCGAGTTTACCTTTTCAAATCCAAAACCATTTCATTAAACTATTTCCAAAACCATAAGAATGGAAAATCAGAGTAAAATCGGAAAATCTCGATTTACGTGCAAGCACGTAAATCGCCTCGAAATACGTGAAATCATATAAATCACAAGCATCTAAATCAACATCATAAATTCATATTCATAATCCATTTGTAAATCCAAAACCATTTCATTTAGACCAGTAAAGACATACAGCCCCGTATAGGCACCGTATAGGGCCGAAACCTCGAAATACGTGTCTATACGTAACCACACATCCAAATGCACTCATGGCATCACAAACAAGTATTTAAAACATATAATAAACATTTATGCATGCACCAATTTAGAAAACAAGGTCCACTCACAGACCGTCCGAGCTGCCGCCTCGATTTGCGTGCCATAGGCTCTCCCGAGCCGATCACTATCACCGGGACTCCCAAACATGTCCAAATTTTAATATAAGGTTAATAACTACTTAATTAACCTCCCATCAAAGCCCCGTAATTTTCCCGAACTTTTAACAATTTTTAAACCGACCCTAAACCTTCTGACACCCCGAAAACTATCGAAACGATATCCGATTGACACGAGACTAGTCCCAAAATCTTCGATACATTGAATAGAAGATTTCTCGTATTGAACACTTTCCCAAATTATGGCCCAGGGGCCCTCACGAGCCCCTAGAAAGTCAAAAACACTGTTCATCGTCATCCTCCTCAGAACTGAACCAATTACTATTCACGGGCACTGTTCACCGCACGATTTTCTCGTGTTTTCGGACTGATTCGGGGTCCGTTTGGTCCCATTTTAATCCCTAAATTCCTATTTCTTCATTTCCTATCTAACCCAATCCCTAAAACTAAGAAAAACCACCCGAAACCGAGCTTACATCCGCCATCAATGGTGGCCGGATTTTCTCCGGCCGTTCACGGACATGTCCGGCCATCCCAAGCCCCAAAACTAATCCCATTTTACTGCTAAGGTCCCCAGAAACCTTACCCAATAAACGAAATGGAGTAAAAACCATTAAAACTCAAATTCGAATTTTCAAAGTTTTCTTACCTCACGGCCGAGCTCCGCCGTCCACCACCATGAGCCACCACCCTCCCCAGTCGTGGCTCGCCGTCCTTCGTCTCTCATAACCCTCTCACGGTCACACACACGGCATATGGGTTCATGGTGGTATGTGTGGGTTGTGTGTTTTGAAGAAAAAGGAAGAATGAAGAACATAGGGGGGTGCGGGTTTGATGAAGAAAATAGAAGAAATGAAGGTGATGATATTGATGGCTGATGAGAGAAGTGAGGATTAGATGATTAGATGAGTGGTGAGGATTTGAGAGATTAGAAGGAATGGATGGTTAGGATTTTAAGTTATTAAAATTAATTATATAATAATAATTATAATGTTATTTAATTAATTAGATCCACAATTTAGGGGATTGTCCAATGGGATGAGTGACACTTGTCACTCATCCATGGGACCCACTAAAAATATATGCCTAATCAGATTTCGTCAAATCATCCCGCCTCGAAGTACGTGCATAGTGAAATCGAACTTCCGTGACCTATAACTCTCCCATTCGAAGTCCGATTTCAACCGGCCGCCTGTTTATGGATTCGTATCGTCCTTATCTACGTAATAGTCCTCGGCCATCGGACATCCCGGTCAAAAAGTCAACTATTTTGCCTTTTAACCAAAATTACCAAAATGCCCCTAAACTTCCCAACTTCATAACTTCTACTACGAACGTCGGAATTGAACGTGCCACCTGTCTACGAACTCGTGACGTCACAAACTACGTCACGGTCATCGGTCAAAGTCCGTTTGACCGCGCCGAATGAAAAGTCAACGTTTTGCCACGACTAGGGGCAAAACGGTCATTTCGCATCGTTCGTCCGATTTCGCCCAACTAATCACGGATTAACCTCACTAATGCTGATTAGTCACTAATCTAATCTCGAAATTCGGGACGGGTCGTTAGACGCCGTCCCAAATGGACTGTAACACCCTGCCCCGTAAACCGAGATTAGATTAGTGGTTAATAACAGATTAGTGAAGATAATCGGTGATTAGTTGGATAATTTCGGACGGACGGTGCGAAATGATGATTTTGCCCATGGAATGGGAAAAAATGTTGACTTTTCTTTCGGAAGGTCAAATGGACCTTGACCGATGACCGTTACGTAGTTTGGGACGTCACGAGTTCATAGACAGGTGGCATGTCCGATTCCGACATCCAAGGGGAAATTTATGACGTTCGGAAGTTCGAGGGTAATTTGGTAATTTGGATGAAAATGGGCACTTTGTTGACTTTTCCAATAACATGGACTTTTCACGCATTTCGAGGACCGTTAGGTAGGTCTTGATTGCCTGAGTACAACAACAGGTGGCACATCATCAACGAACTTTGGATGAATTAGTTACGGATCTAAACATGCCAAGGGCATTTTGGTAATTTTACCTCAAAGGGTATTTTTGTCATTATCCTGCATTGGGATCTGTGCCCAATGACTAGTGAACAAGTGGCTGCTCTGGGGAGTGATGTCCACTAAGTTTGGGACATCTGTCCTTCTCTGGAAGGCAGGAGAATCTTTCCCACCGCCTTACTCAAATGCGTCCTCAATTTTAAATCGAATGGTGTAACCGGCTTAAGTTCATAGAAAACAGGGGAGTGTGATGGCCGTGCTGTCCAGGGGAATGAAAAACCAGAGTCCAACTCGTGTTATGAGGGTGAGAAACAGAGACAGAGATAGATGAGTGTGGTGGTGACACTGCCCAGAGACTATCGTGGACGGTGGTCTCCGACTCACGAGGAACAGGGGACATCGTGAACTTGGATCCAATCTCTTCGAATCCTCGGCAATCGATTGAGTCCTATGAACAAAAATTGGAAATGAGGTTGAGACAGACTCATTGGGCTCGAAGTCGATGCCTAAGGTGGACGTTAAGGGTCTGGAGAACTTAAGGAACTGACTAAGCTCGAAAGGAGGGAAAATGGTGGTCTAACTCGCAAGAACAGAGAAGGAAGAATTTGAATTGTGTATCTCGATTTGGAAGGTTTGGGAAAGCCGAGGATAGTAGATGGGCTGGAAGAGCGTAATTGCACGCGTATCGAGGCAACGACGTCGGAATGGTCTGTGAGTGGACTTTGCTTTCAAACTTATGATGCATGCATATATGTTTTATATGTTTTCTATACGTGGTTCTATGATTTGATTTATGATCTTGATGATTTACAGTTTTCGAGATATTTACGAAATTACGTGTTTTACGGGATTTCTATCGATGTTGTGATTTGACTATGGTTTTAATGATTTAATTTTGGGATTTGAAACATGAATTGATTTCAAGGATTTGAAATGGATTTCGGAAAAGTGATTTGGGGCTTGGAGCCCTATTTCTGAGATTTCGATAAATGAGATTTCGATTATGGTTTTGAGACTTGGAAAGGAAATCTGGATTTGGGTTCGGGACAGTGGTTCCGGATGCCGGCTTACGGAATCATTGTTGCGAATTCGGATGAGGATTTTCTATGGTTTTCCCTTGTTTGATAAATGGTTTTGGGTTTAAAGACCTGGAAAAAGAAAAGAAAAAGCGTTGGATCTGGTTTTGAGTTTAAAGACTCGGATTGATTGACGGGGGGAGGGCCCTAGATTGAGATGTTTTGAGTCTAAAGACTCGGTATATATTTTGAGTTTAAAGACTCGGTGATTGTGATACCCCCCCCCCCCTTGATATCTAGGGAAGGCCTAGTTATTGCGCATGGTTTTGAGTTTAAAGACTCGGGCGCACTTGAGATCCAACAAACTCGTATGATTGATATTTTCACTGGTTTTCAGAATGTTTTGGGAAGTGGCCCGGATGATTGGATTTGATGAGTTTTGGGACTGAGTTCCTGTACTTTGAGATCGATTTATGATTTGAGGCTGAGGCCTGGATTTGAATGACGGATTTGATTCGGATTTTCAATGGTTTTCATTAATGGTTTTGAATATGAAATGCTTTGACGGAGTAAGTTTTATATGCATGCATAGGTTTTTAAATGGAGGGTATAAATGTACTTGTTTTATCGAACTGTTTTTGAACTACACTTTATTTTTGTCCACTCACAGTCTTTCATGTTTTCGATACCTTCCAGGTTGTTGCGGTGCGGGCTGTTGGTCGAGAGAGACGGAGACATCACACCCGCGATCCACAGTAGTTCGGTGCACTCTAGGAAGTCCGGCTACTTTTAGGATGGTTGGATCGAGAATCCCTTATCCGACTTACGTGTCACATGGAGGTTGGACGTCGGTTTAGCCTTCGTGTCATGCGTAAGTTAGACGGGAGCAGGATTTAGCCCTTAATCCAGGGTGATTAGGGGTGGGTCCTGATATGGACGGGTCGTCCTAGATGGACGAAGTCCGGCCATGGCGGCTAACTAGTCATATGTCCCTGCCCAGAAGCTAGGAAGACCAATAGGTTCGAAGGATTCTCATCCCCGGAAGAGGACAAATTTGGCACAATCGAATCCCTTGGATATCACTATATCATCTTATCCATCTCATGAGATAATTCTGGATTATGGGTGTAACGACCTGTCCCGAATTCTGGGATTAGATTAGTGACTAATCAGGATTAGTGAGGTTAATAGGTGATTAGTTGAGCGAAATTGGACGAACGATGCAAAATGACCGTTTTGCCCCTCGTTGTGGGCAAAATGTTGACTTTTCATTTTGGAGGTCAAATGGACTTTAGCCGATGACTGTGATGTAGTTTGGGCCGGCACGAGTTCATAGACAGGTGGCACGTTCAATTCCGATGTTCGAGGAAGAAGTTATGACGTTCGAAACCCGAAACCGTGAGGTAATATTTTAAAATTTGGACTTTGGGTTCTAAAGGGTCTGGGTGGCTTTCACGAATGTAAATGGGTTTCTTGAGGCCGTAGGAACCGTTTGGGATCGAAAGGGGAAGCTTGGACGGCCGGGAATGACGGCAGGTGGAAGTTGCAGTCGCCGTCGCCATTGTCGATCAAGGAGGTACGGTTTTCTTTGGTTTTCTTGTACTTTGAATGGCTAGATAGATAGGAAATGAGTTGGGGAAGCATTAGGAATCAAAAGGGAACAAAATGGACTGAAAATGAGGTAGATTGGACCCTGGACCGGTCTGGTCCGGTCCGAACCAGCGAACTCGGTTTAACCGAGGTAGGGGACGATGAATAGTGCGACGTATGGGCTTCATACGCAGCCCCTTTGGGAGGCGCGTGAGGGCGCATGGTCAGTACTATGGGGAATTTTTCAACATGTGAATTAATCTATTCGATGTAACGAACATTTTGGGACTAGTTTCGTGTCGATCAGACACCGTTTTGATATAGTTCGAGACGTCCGAAGGTTTAGGATCGGGATTAAAAATAGTTAAAAATTCCAGAAAATTACGGGGTTTAGTGAGTGGTTATTTAAGTAGTTAGTAACCCTCTATTACGATTTGTACAGGTTTGGGAGTCCCGGTAACGGCGATTAGCCCGGTGAGGCTTACTACACGCAAATCGAGGCGGCAGCTTAGGACGGTCTAAGAGTGGACCTTGATTTCTAAACTGTGATGCATGCATAAATATTTTATATGGTTTATAGATGTGATTCTATGATGATGATTTGGATGATTCTGATTTACTTGGTTTCACGCATTTCGAGGCGATTTACGTGTATGCACTTAAATCGAGATTTACAGTTTTGTACTGATTTTCTGTGCTTATAGTTTTGGAAATGATTTCATGAAATGGTTTTGGATTTGAATACGTAAACTCAGGTTCGAGACCCATTTATTTTGGAAACCCTCGAACTCGAAGTCCATTTAGTTACGTTCTCGGGACCAGAGGCTCAATTGGTTCTTGAATCGATTTCGGATTTGGAATTATGGACCGGGCATGAGACCCATTTGGTTTACAAACTCTCGGACCTGAAGTCCATTTGATTTTACAAGGAATCTGGTCGGAGGCCCAATTGGTTTACGTATTGGGCTTGAGGCCCAATTGGTTTACGTATTGGGCTTGAGGCCCAATTAGTTTGCATATCGGGCTTGAGGCCCAGTTGACTTACGTACCGGGCACGAGGCCCATTTGGTTTACGAAATCGGGCATGAGGCCCATTTGGTTTACGAAATCGGGCACGAGGCCCAGTTGGTTTACGATTCGGGCCGGAGGCCCAATTTTTATGTGGATTCGGGCATAGGTGTGATGACCCATCCTGAATTAGCGGGATTAATTAAGAGTTTATGACGGATTAGCAAGGCTAATCGGAGATTAGCCAAGGATAAGCGGACGTTCGGGGCGAAATGACGATTTTTCCCCCTAGAATGGGCGAATCGTTGACCTTTCGTTCAGGCGGTCAAATGGACTTTGGCCGATGACTGTGACGTAGTTCTTGACGTCAAGAAGTGCATAGACAGATGGCACGCTCGATTCCGACATTCGAGGAGGAAGTTATGATGTTCGGAAGTTCGAGGGAATTTGGTAATTTGGGCCAAAAGTTGACTTTTGACCCGAGAGGCCCGATGGCCGAGGGCCAAGGACCGTTACGTAGATGGGAACGATACGAATCCGTAGACAGATGGCACATCGAATTCGGATGTTCGACGGAGAAGTTACGGTTCACGGAAGTATGAAAGTACTATTACACGAAGTTCGAGACAGATTACTTTTGGACTAAAGTGGGGCCCAGATATTTCTGTGTTGCCCAATGGATGAGTGACAAGTGTCACCCATCCACTGGACATCATCTTCCCTTCATGCATCTCACATGCCCCTTCATCGATCATTTCTTCATTTTTCCTAAACCAAAACCGATCAAAACTATCACCCCAAATCACAAACCCTTGAACCCCATGATCATGCTTGAGGGACCAGAGAGTGTTGAGAGGAGTTGGGGATGCTGGTGGCTGGCCAAGAACGACGCCGCCGTGGACGGCGGCCTTGAACCCGAACATGTTTCCCGGTAAGGCCCAATTCCCATTTTAATTTGATTTTGATATTATGGATGCTTTTGGATGATTAGAGGTTGGTTAGTGAGTTGCTAGGGAAGTTTTAAGATGGTTAGTGAGTTGCTAGTGAGTTGATAGAAAACATGAAAATAAGAAGAAAGGAATCAAAAAGGAAAAGATTGGACGAAAAATGAAGAGTGGGGAGCCCTGGACCGATCACGCCGGTCCAGTTAGACTAGTTGCACAGGCTGGACTGGACCGGCCAGTTCGGCCAAGGTTGAAGATGAACAATCTGGTGCGTGATGCCCATGCAAAGGACCTTCATTGGGCATGTGAGGGAGCGTGGTTCATCCTTTGGGGAAAGTTCCAACCTGTGAAATCATCTATTCGATGTAACGAACATTTTGGGACTGATTTCGTGTCAATCGGACATCGTTTCGATATAGTTCGGGACGTCCGAAGATTTAGGTTCGAGTTTAAAAATAGTTAGAAATTCCAGAAAATTCCGGGACTTTAGTGAGGGGTTATTTAAGTAATTAGTAACCCTCTAAAAGAATTTGGACAGGTTCGGGGATCCCGGAGACGACGTTTGACCCGGGAGACGATCATGGCACGCGTATCGAGGCGCAGCTTCGGACGGTTTGTGAGTGGACCTGTTTTATGAATTCGATGCATGCATAAATGTTTTATAATTGTTTTAATATATGTTTTGTGATTTCATGAGTGCATTTGTTTGTGATAGCCTAGGATTTACGTATTTGCACGTATTTCGAGATTTTCGATTTTATTTGATGCATATACGTTCTAGGTTTTCAACGAGGGTTTAATAAATGGATTTTGGATTTAGAAATATTAAATCAAGCATGAGACCCATTTGATTTACAAACTCTCAGACTTGGATTCCATTTGATTCGACGAGGAATCGGACCGAGGGTCCATTTGTATTATACGATCGGGTCGGGGGCCCAGTTGATTTACGATTCGGGTTTGAGGCCCAGTTAGTGGTACGATCGGGCTTGATGCCCCGTTGATTTATGATATCGGGTCTGAGATATCAGGCTTAAGGCCCCGTTAGTTGTGAAATCGGACTTGAGGTCCTGTTGCTTTTTGGTTCCGGGCTTAGGGCCCAATTGTTTGTGATATCGGGCTTGAGTCCCAGTTCAGTTTGTGAAAGGAGAATTTGGGAATGAGACCCAGTTGAACTGTGGATTTAGGCCGAGGCCTGTGAAAGTGAGTTGAATCAGATTCGAGGAATCCTGTTGAAATGAATCGGGTATGAGACCCAGTTGAGAAATGAGTTTTGAGAAAGAAAGTATTTGAGAAAGAAAGAAAGAGATTTGAAATGAATGAACCCTCCATATGTTTATTTAGTCTCCTCCAGACGTCGACCTGGAGAGTCACGATCTACAGACCAGAGTGGGTATCCCCATAGGGATCCCGTTCCAGGAGTGGTGGTTACTTATATTGATATGGTCCCGGACCAGATTCCGGAGAGATGTGTGGACTAGATCCAGAGAGAGAACTCGGACTAGATCTAGTGATTGAGCCTCCCAAATGGAGATTCCGGGGAGAAGACTCAGAGTGAGACCCCGCGTAGTGTGCACACTAGTATAGATATGATTAATCGTGACTATATTGGGGATGTGATCCCTAGGGGCTGTGTGCCCCGAGTTGGCATCTTCTTTGGAAGTGCCTAGGATGGGTTATATGTACCAGTACGTATATGGTTTTACAGTAAATGATTTGAGGGCGGAGGCCCTGTGCTTTATGATTTTGGAAATGATTTGGGGCAGAGACCCCGTATTCTGTATGTTGGTATTTCATTGAGAAAGCTTTTGGGCTGAGTTCCCACAGGAAATGGTTTATGGTTTTGAGGTGTGATTTCGGGTCGAGGACCCAAATGGATTTTCGGGTCATGACGGTTTATGGGGCCGGGCATGAACCCTTGAAAGGATTTGAGAATATGTTTGACAAAGGTTTTATAAATGTTTTGTTAAACGGTTTTTGAATGCATGAGTATGTTTTTATGAAGGGCATAAATATCTTTATGCGAAAATGTTTTAACAAATATTATTTTGTCCACTCACGACTTTTAATGTTTTAATGCCCTTCAGGTTGATCGCGGATGCGGGCTGTAGTAGAGACGAGACATCACTCCCCTCCTCCTACGATCCTGACGCACTCTGATAGCCCCGGCGAGGGCTAGAGATGGAATTTTCCCTAGTCTGACACTTCGTGTCAGACGGGATCAGGCGGGTCCCACGTTAATCCCAGGGGATTTGGGACCAGTCCTGACATTAGGGCCCAGTTATGTTTTAAGATTAAGATTTCGAGTCAGGGACCCATAAATGGATTTATGGTTCATGACGGTTTATGGGGACCAGCATGAACCCTTGAAAGGTTTTTTATGGCTCATGACGGTTTATGGGGACCAGGCATGAATCCTTGAAAGGTTTTGAGAATGTTTTCAAAAGGTTTTTCATATACCATCCTTTATATATGAATTGTCTCCTCCGGGGAGGGTCGTTGGCCTGGGTGGACCCCGGAGTAGTCACAAAGCACTGATTGAGTAGAGTCGCCCCCGTTGGATTCCTTACTCTCAGAAAGGCTATGGATTATAACCCTCATGGAGGGTCATTGATCTATGGACATTGGCCTGGGTAGACCCTGTGGAGACTTGGACTTTGAGAACCCGGGTAGCACGCGCGTAGCTCTAGATACCGTGACAGGATTGGTTATATGAAATTGGATAAACATGATTTCTTGGATTTGTGAAATTGTGTTTTATGACTGATAAATGGATTTGGGCTGAGATCCCACATTTGTTTATATTGTTCTAGATTTCTGTAAATGGTTTTGGGCAGGGGCCCGTATGGATTTGGTTATTGAAACATATGTGGTTTGATAAATAGTTTTCCAATGCATGCATGCTTTTTAGTGAAGGGCATAAAGGTCTTTTATGAAATATGTTTTATAAACTCTTTTATTTTCATCCACTCACAGTCTTTTTGTTTTCAATGCCCTTCAGGTTGAATACGGTGCAGACTATAGCAGAGACCGAGACATCACATACCTTCTCCAGATCCTGGCGTACTTTGGAAGCCTGCGGGCTAAAGGTTCAAATTTTCCATGGTCTGACACTCCGTGTCAGACGGGATCAGGAGCGTCCCTCATTAATCCAGGGGGATTGGGACGGGTCCTGACAAGTGGTATCAGAGCAAGGTTTGCACTTAGAGTATCGCGCAGGTCGAGGATATGATGTCTCAGTGAACTGCAGTTCGTTATCAACCTGATAGTTAGGATTCCAGTATGATAGTTAGTAGGATTGAATTGTGGATCGTTTTGGTTCGGCATTTGATGTCGGGGTTACCATAGTTCTGTCGACGTTGGTAGTGTGGGACCCTACGAAGGGATGAACATAACGGTACTTTAGAGTTTTGATCGTGAGACGGTTGGTTGGGATCGTCCTTCACGATGTCGTAGGATCGGTTTTTGACGATAATTCGGTGTTGTGACCATTAGATGGTCGGATTTTGTTGAGTTAGGTGGCTATGCTGCTGGGAGCAGTCAGGTCCGAGGAACCCTAGTTGTACGGACGGTTGGATTGGATTACCGTCCATACGATGTCGGGACCGCGAGGTCGGTCAAATTGTGGATTATACTGCCTTCTGCAGTTAGGTTCAGAGGAACTCTATGTAGTGATCATGGAACCCTAAGGTAGGAGGTATGGTTCGGAAAGGTGAGTTAGCGAGTGGTTTGACGTTGATGAATTTTCGGAGTCGAGACCGTCGGTTGGTCTAGGCATGTCAGCTTTAGTGATGGGACTGCACTCTGCAGTCGGTGTTGTACTTATCGGTTAGACCGAGTTGGTTGTCGTGCTACTCAGTTGTGATGGATTGTTAGTGCAACTAAGGTCATGGGCGACCTGGTAGACGACATTGGTTGAGTCGAGTTGCGATTGGTTATAGTTTGGTTGGACAAGTTATCAGGGTTGGTATTTATCGATGCAATCCCTTAGCGGGGATATGGAGTAGTTGTACGAGTGGTTGATTCCGTTGGATGCGAAGCTCGATAGCGATGTCTGGTAGTTAGGTCTGCACGAGTGTGTGGCATATGCTATTGCCGAGAGTGATTGTGGTTACGGTTGTTAGGAATCGGGGACGTTTCATTTTCTCATATGAGATGTTAGGGTGACTGTACCCAGAGGTGTTGGGTACGACGGAGATAGAGTTTCTCCTATTCGAGCAGAGGTACGGGGTCGTCGCTCGGTATGAGCGGAGATCCAAAGTTGTCAGATTTTCACCATGTGTGCCGATGCTGATACTGATACCGATGATAGTGCGTTGGTGTTGGTACTAGCGCTGGTGCCGGTGATTGTGATGACATTGAGTCACATCCGTCGAGATGGGCATATGTTCGGTATCGGTGATCTGGGAGTGGATCACGGATATTGATGGACTGGATAGGATCCAACGGTAGTTGAGATGTGAGGATCAAGTACTATCATGGGGGACTGGCGACCAGTTGGTCAGAATTGGTTAGACATGGTGGTTTGCAGAGATTTGACGGCAGATCACAGCAGGTGTCTGTTGTGACTCTTCAGTCGAGCAGTACGTCATATTAGGATGAATTGACATCCTTTTGGATGTGCATAAACGGTGTAAATTGATAATCGAACTTGGTAGTGAGTTTGACTCGTTATGGTCGCATGGTTGATGTCCTAGTGTGTCGGTTTCGATATGACTGGAATTTCGGAAGCGAGAGGTTGTAATTGAGGTGACACGAGGAGTGCGGGTTTTCCACATTGGTATTGAGTAAATCGAAGTTAGGTGACTGAGATTTTTCATTTTCTGCTTGGTGGCAGACGATGTTGGGTTAAGTCACGTGATGAGTGCAGCGAGTTTTGGTTGCATTCACGTAGGATCTATTTTGTTGTCATTATCTTGGATCATCCTTGATTTTCTTAGGTGGAATGACAAGGATCGATACGAAGTAATCAGTGAGAACCCACAGTCTCGGCGTGTCTCATCGTTGACTAATCTGTTTAGATATGGGAATTCGTTAAGGAGTGATGTGATTGACGAAGGATTCATGAGGGTGTAAGACCCTATGATCGGATCTCAGGTGGATTGTTAGCTGAGTGAGTTTATGTGGATCCCGATGTGGATCGGGATTGTGTTGTTGATGACTTTGGACATTATGACGTTTATGGTCGAGTGACGTAGTGTTGGATCTAGATCGTGATCTTGATGATCCAGATTGGTAGAGGGTTTATCACTCTTACTGGGATGTTTGAGTGGAGCATGATGGGACTGAACTTCTTTTCGAAGTAAATCTCGTATGGTATATTACTCAGGTGAGTAGTTTTCCGACGTAGTCGGATGTGGTCAGCCTTAGATGTGTGGATATTGGGATTGACTTCCCTATGAAGTCAATCGATTCTACTGTGGTAATCGGTTGAGCAGATAACCGAAAGGTTTGGTTTTGACGCGTCTTGGTAGACGTGAACGATATTTCGGGTTTTGGAATCAAATTTCTGGATGACGATTCAGGATTTGATCTTGGAACTTGAAGGAATATTTCTGGATTTGGGTTTTGGAATCGGATTCTTAGTGACGATTCAGGATTTGATTCTGGAGCTTGACAGTGGATTTCCTTTTATGGATTTGGGTTCGGAATGGTTATTCCAAATGCTAGCTTACGGAATAATGATTTCGGATTCGAACTTGGACATGGATATGGATATGATTTCTGGGTTTGGATTCGGGATTTCTTACGAAATTGCGAATTTGGATTCGGAACTGGAAATAGATGATGGGTTGGAGTTTCGATTTGTCTAATGCTGGATTGGGCAGATGGACTCCATGGTTGAAACGTGATTGCCTACAACCTAGGTCGTCGTGTTGACGTTGTTGTTGTTGTGGTTGTAGTCTGGTTGATGGGTAGATGTACGTACCTTGTACATTTTTCGAGGTACAATACCAGGTAGACTTGTCTTGCCTGGTGATAGTATCTAGGTTATACCATGGGTAGGTTGGTGAGCGTGTTGGTAGTCGGCTTAGTTCAGATACCATTGGATTAGTCGAGGTCGTGCACTAGACATTGGATACTGTGCAGGGGGTCATGGTATTTCTGATGGGTCTAGTTACACACAGCTTGAATGAAATTCTTTGTGGGTAAGTGTTTACTCATGGTTGAGTCATTTGGTGGTTAGTATAACCACAAATGGGTATAGTGACAGTCTTTTGATTGGCAACTGTCAAATGCTGACAGTTTGTCAGAGGTGTCAACGCGGATCGGTTAATGAGTTGGTGACTCCCAGGGGGAGCAGACATCAGGATAGATTGAGATTGAGAAAGGAACCGTTGAGTTGTGGTGTCAATTCGGAACGTATGGATACGGTCATTTGACATGGTCGAATGCAGTCGATGCGACGTGAGTATTAATGGTAAGTCTAGTTGCAGACGAGTACTGTCCTGGTTAGTGGGTGTACGAGTGTACACGTGTTTCGAGGTCAATTTTACTTGACACGAGGTGGTTGTGGAATCAGGATAGTTAGTGTTTCAAGAACGGAACTAATTAAGGAGGGAAGGACGGTTGGAATTAGGTCGGTTGGAATTTCGAGGACGAAATTAATTAAGGAGGGAAGGCTGTAACGACCCGTCCCGAATTCCTTGATTAGATTAGTGACTAATCACGATTAGTGAGGTTAATCCGTGATTAGTTAGGCGAAATCGGACGAACGATGCAAATGACCGTTTTGCCCCTAGCGTGGATAAAACGTTGACTTTTCATTCAGGCGGTCAAATGGACTTTGACCAATGACAGTGACGTAGTTCGTGACGTCACGAGTTCATAGACAGGTGGCACGTTCAATTCCGACGTTCGAGGAAGAAGTTATGACATTTGGAAGTTTAGGGGGCATTTTGGTAATTATGGTTAAAATGAGCAAATAGTTGACTTTTTGTCCGGGATGTCCGATGGCCGAGGGCCGAGGACTATTACGTAGATAAGGACGATACGAATCCATAGACAGACGGCACGTCAAATTCGGACGTTCGACGGTGAAGTTACGGTTCACGGAAGTTCAAGTGCACTATTGCACGAATTACGAAACGAGTTAACTTTTGGACTTAGTGGGGCCCAGATATTTAATACCTACCCTATGGATGAGTGACAAGTGTCACCCATCCACTGGCCCTTAGCTTTCATTCATGCACCTCCCACCTTCATTGATCATTCATTTTCTTCCTTTCAAACCAAAACCGATCCACCATTTTCATCCAAATCCAAACCCTTCAACCTTAAACCCATTTGAGAGAGACAGAGAGTGAACTGAGGACTGGTTGGATGTGGTGGCTGACCAGGAAGGGCCGCCGTGCACGGCGGAGGAGAAAAACCGAGCAAGGTATGGGTTTTAACCTTTTTAATTCCATTTTCGATTTTGAGTATTATGGGCCGTTTTGGGTGTTGATTTCGAACTAATTAAGTTTCTAGGGAGTAAATAGGAAGGTTTTGAGAGGCTTTGGACGTCGGGGAAGCCCTGAGTAAGAGGGGGGATATTCGAACCGTGAGGGATTTCTTGGACCGGTCGGGATTTAGAGGTTTTAAGGGTTCTAGGTTATTGGTTTAGGTTCCTAGGACAAAAATAGGAAGGATAGGATCGATTAGGCTTGAAACGGTGAAGATTGGACCGGTTATGGGCTTGAACTGGTCACGCTGGTCCAAGTTGCAGGCGAACCGGACCGGACCAGTTCAAACCGGTCGTCGCGAGGAGGAAGACGACAATGTTCACTGGCGCGTGGCTCCCACGTGTAACCACTTAAGGCGGCGCGTGCGGGCGCGTGGGGGAGAATTTGAGGATGGCTCCAACATATCAAATCATCTATTCGATGTAACGAACATTTTGGGACTGGTTTCGTATCTATCGGACACCGTCTCGATATGTTTCGGGGTGTCCGAAGGTTTAGGATCGACTTTAAAAATAGTTAGAAAATCGGGAAAATTATGGGACTTCAATGAGAGGTAATGAGGCTATTAGTAACCCTCCAAATGAATTTGGACAGGTTTGGGAGTCCCGGTGACGGTGATTGACCCGGGAGACGGTTATGGCACGCGTATCGAGGCGCGGCTTCGGACGGTCTGTGAGTGGACCTTGTTTTCTAAATTGGTGCATGCATAAATGTTTATTATATGCTTTAAATACTTGTTTGTGATGCCATGAGTGCATTTGGATGTGTGGTTACGTATAGGCATGTATTTCGAGGTTTCAGCTCTATACGGTGCCTATACGAGTCTGTATGTCTTTATTGGTCTAAATGAAATGGTTTTGGATTTCCAAAAGGATAATGAATTTGATTTAATGATGTTGATTTGGATATTTGTGAATTATATGGTTTCACGTATTTCGATGCGATTTACGTGCTTGCACGTAAATCGAGATTTTTCAATTTTACACTGATTTTCCATACTTATGGTTTTGGATATGATTTCGTGAAATAGTTTTTGCTTCGAAAATTTAAACTCGGGTTCGAAACCCATTTGATTTAAGGAATCATGTCGGAGGCCCAGTTGGTTTACGATTCGGACTTGAGGTCCAGTTTCTATGCGGATTCGGGCCTAGGGCCCAACTATGTGTTACAAATGGTTTTTACGGGTCATGACGGTTTATGGGAACCGGCATGAACCCTTGAAATGGATTTATGGTCATGACGGTTTATGGGAACCGGCATGAACCCATGAAAGGTTTTATGGTTCATGACGGCTTATAAGGGGCCGGGCATGAATCCTGGAAAGGTTTAAAGAATGATTTCAAAAGGTTTTTCATATTCCATCCTTTATATATGATTGTCTCCTCCGGGGAGGGTCGTTGGCCTGGGTGGACCCCGGAGTAGTCACGGAGCACTGACTGAGTGGAGTCGCCCCCCAGTTGGGTTCCTTACTCTCAGGATGGGCATGGTTCGTTACCTCCAGGAAGGGTCATTGATCTACGGACATTGACCTGGGTGGACCCTGGAGAGACTTGGGTTTGAGACCCCGGTTAGCACGCGCGTAGCTTTATATTTACCGTGACAGGTTCTTGGATATGAAATATAATGGATAAACATGACTTCTGTGGTTTGGGAAATTATATTTTATGATGATAAATGGATTTGGGCTGAGATCCCACATATGTTTTACTATTGTATGGTTTTCTGTAAATGGTTTTGGGCAGGAGCCCGTGTGACTTGTATTTACGGAATTTGGGGCTGAGACCCTAATGATGGTTGTTTAAACATATGTGTTTGGATAAACGGTTTTACTATGCATGCATGCTTTTTAGTGGAGGGTATAAAGGTCTTTGATGAAATGTTTTTATAAACTCTTTATTTTTGTCCACTCACAGTCTTTCTGTTTTTAATACCCTTCAGGTTGGATACGATGTGTACTGTAGCAGAGACCGAGATATCACATGCCTCCTCCGGATCCTGGCGTACTCTGATAGCCCGGGAGGGTAAAGGTCGGAAATATCCCTTGTCTGACACTTCGTGTCAGACGGGAGCAGGGTCATCCCGTGTTAATCCCGGGGGGATTGGGATGGGTCCTGTCACAGGTGGTGACAGTTTGTCGGATGTTTCAGCTTGGATCGATGAGTGAGATTTGGTGACTTCCAGTGGGAGCAGACGTCAGGATAGATTGGTTATTAAAGAAGGAACCGTCGAGCTGTTAGTATCAACGAATTGGTAGAATTGTCAAGTGGTATCAACTCGAAACGTGGGATTACTGTCACTCGACGTGGTCGAGTGTAGACGATGTGACGTGATTATTAGTGGAACGTCTAGGTACGAATAAGTTTTGTTCTGGTTAGTGAAGGTACAAGTGTACATTTGAAGTGTGGTCGATTGTGTTTTCCACGAGGTGGATGTGGTTTCGGAATAGTTGGAATTTTGAGGACGAAATTAATTAAGGAGGGAAGGTTGTAACGACTCGTCCCGAATTCCAGGATTAGATTAGTGACTAATCAGGATTAGTGAGGTTAATCGGTGATTAGTTGAGCGAAATCGGACGAACGATGCAAAATGACCGTTTTGCCCCTGGTCGTTAGTAAAACATTGACTTTTCGTTCTGGCGGTTAAATGGACTTTGGTCGATGATTGTGACGTAGTTCGGGACGTCACGAGTTCATAGACAGGTGGTACATCCGATTCCGGTGTTCGAGGAAGAAGTTATGATGTTCTGAAGTTTTGGGGTATTTTGGTAATTTGATTAAAAAGGGGCAAATAGTTAACTTTTGACCTGGGAGGTCCGATGGTCGAGGGCCGAGGGTCGTTACCTAAATCGGGTCAATACGAATCCATAGACATGCGGCAAGCCGAAATCGGACTTCAAACGGGAAAGTTATGGGTCACGGAAGTTTGATTTTACTATGCACGCATTACGATGCAACGATGAGGTGGCAATATCTGATTGGGCAGATATTTTAAGTGGGACCCATGGATGAGTGACAAGTGTCACTCATCCTATTGGTGGCTTCCTTAAAAAGTGGATCTAACTAATTAAATAATATTAATTTAATTATTTTATATTTTATATTTTAATCCCTAACCATTTTCCATCCTAGCCCTTCATCTCACCCTTCCCCTTCATCCTAGTCGTCCAAACCTCTCTCCCTCACACTTGAACACCAGCCATCATCTTCTTCTGTTTTTCCTCATCCAAACCCGAAACACACCCCCCCCCCCCCCACTCTCCATTCTCCATTCTCCATTCTTCCCTTGAACAAGCACACACTCCTCACCACACCAATCATTTATATATTCTTGTGAGGACTGAGTGAGAGTGAAAGACTAGTTGGTTGGTCGACGGGCCACGTCGGCGGTCCCCGGCGAAGGAACCCGAAACCATGAGGTAATATTTTAAAATTTGGACTTTGGGTTCTAAAGGGTCTGGGTGGCTTTCACTAATGGAAATTGGTTTCTGGAGGTCGTAGAATTGTTTGGGATCGAAAGGGGAAGCTTGGACGGCTGGGAATGACGGCGAGTGGAAGTTGTAGTAGTCGTCGCCATTGTCGATCAAGGAGGTACCGTTTTCTTTGGTTTTCTTGTACTTTAAATGGCTAGATAGATAGGAAATGAGCAAGGGAAGCATTAGGAATCAAAAGGGAACAAAATGGACTGAAAATGAGGTAGATTGGACCCTGGACTGGTCCGGTCCGGTTCGAACCAGCGAACTCAGTTTAACCGAGGTAGGGGATGATGAATAGTGCAACGTGTGGGCTTCACGCACAGCCCCTTTGGGCGGCACGTGAGGGCGAGCGTGGTCAGTACTATGGGGAATTTTTCAACATGTGAATTAATCTATTCGATGTAACGAATATTTTGGGACTGATTTCGTGTCGATCGGACACCGTTTCGATATAGTTTGAGACGTCCGAAGGTTTAGGATCGGGATTTAAAATAGTTAAAAATTCTAAAAAAATTACGGGGCTTTAGTGAGGGGTTATTTAAGTAGTTAGTAACCCTCTATTACGATTTGGACATGTTTGGGAGTCCCGGTGACGGCGATTAGCCCGGTGTGGCTTACGGCACGCAAATCAAGGCGACAGCTTAGGACGGTCTGTGAGTGGACCTTGATTTCTAAACTGTGATGCATGCATAAATGTTTTATATGCTTTATAGATGTGATTCTATGATGATGATTTGGGTTGTGATTTACTTGGTTTCACGCATTTCGAGGTGATTTACGTGCTTGCACGTAAATCGAGGTTTACGGTTTTGCACTGATTTTCCGTGCTTATAGTTTTGGAAATGATTTCATGAAATTGTTTTGAATTTGAAAAGGTAAACTAGGGTTCGATACCCATTTTTTTTGGAAACCCTCAGACTCGAAGTTCATTTAGTTACGTTCTCGGGCTAGAGGCCCAATTGGTTCTTGAATCGATTTCGGATTTGGAATTATGGACCGGGCACAAGACCCATTTGATTTATGAACTCTCAGACCTGAAGTCCATTTGATTTAACAAGGCATCGGGTCGGAGGCCCAATTGGTTTACGTATCGAGCTCGAGGCCCAATTGGTTTGCGTATCGAGCTTAAGGCCCAGTTGACTTACGTACCGGGCACGAGGCCCATTTGGTTTACGATTTGGGTCGGAGGCTCAGTTTGTATGTGGATTCGGGCTTAGGGCCCAGTTATGTTTTAAGATTATGATTTCGAGTCAGGGACCCATAAATGGATTTATGGTTCATGACGGTATATGGGGACAGGCATGAACCCTTGAAAGGTTTTTTATGGCTCATGACGGTTTATGGGGACCGGGCATGAACCCTTGAAAGGTTTTGAGAATGTTTTCAAAAGGTTTTTCGTATACCATCCTTTATATATGAATTTTCTCCTACGGGGAGGGTCGTTGGCCTGGGTGGATACCGGAGTAGTCACGGAACACTGACTGAGTGGAGTCGCCCCCGTTGGGTTCCTTACTCTCAGAAAGGCTATGGATTATAAACCCCAGGGAGGGTCATTGATCTACGGACATTGACCTAGGTGGACTCTGGGGAGACTTGGGCTTTGAGACCCCGGGTAGCACGCTCGTAGCTCTATATACCGTGATAGGATTGGTTATATGAAATTGGATAAACATGATTTCTTGGATTTGCGAAATTGTGTTTTATGACTGATAAATGGATTTGGACTGAGATCTCACATATGTTTATATTGTTCTAGATTTTTGTAAATGCTTTTGGGCAGGGGCCCGTATGGATTTGGTTATTGAAACATATGTGATTTGATAAATGGTTTTCCTATGCATGCATGCTTTTTAGTGAAGGGCATAAAGGTCTTTTATGAAATATGTTTTATAAACTCTTTTATTTTCGTCCGCTCACAGTCTTTCTGTTTTCAATGCCCTTCAGGTTGAATACGGTGCAGACTGTAGCAGAGACCTACCTCCTCCGGATCCTGGCGTACTCTGGAAGCCTGCGGACTAAAGGTTCAAAGTTTTCCTGGTCTGACACTTCGTGTCAGACGGGATCAGGAGAGTCCCTAGTTAATCCCGGGGGGATTGGGACGGGTCCTAACAATGGGTCTTTCTTAGAAGAGACGATGTTGGGGGACGCCTCAACGTCTCAACCCACTCCCGAGAATAGAGAGATCTTGGTAAACTATGCATGCTTAAATGAGATATGAAATCAGAATGATATTATCGTCGATGATAGATTTGTATTCGCAGTAGCTACTGAAATAATAACTAGTGATGATATCAAACCTCGCTCCGTTGATGAATGCCAACGTAGAGGAGACTGGCCCAAGTGGAAATAAACAATCCAGGTTGAACTTGATTCCTTGACAAAAAGAAAGGTGTTTGGACCTATAGTTCTCACACCTCCCCATGTTAAACCTGTAGTCTTTAAATGGGTATTTGTAAGGAAGCGTAATGAGAAAAACGAGATTGTGAGATACAAAGCTCGTTTAGTGGCGCAAGGATTTTCTCAACTTCCTGAGATTGATTACGAGGAGACGTACTCTCCCGTAATGGACATTATAACGTTCCGCTACCTTATCAGTTTGGTAGTTTCCGAAAAATTGAATATGCACCTTTTGGATGTGGTCACAGCTTATCTCTATGGGGATCTAGATATATATATATATATATATATATATATATATATATATATATATATATATGAAAGTTCCTGAAGGACTTAAGCTATCTGATTCAAATAGTTCTAGACCACGGAACACGCTCTTCATTCGTTTGAGGCGTTTATTTTATGGATTGAAACAATCCGGACGGATGTGGTATAATCGTCTAAGTGAGTATTTGATCAGATTAGGATATGTGAATAATGAGTTATGTCCATGTGTGTTTATTAAGAAAACAAGTTCCGGGTTCGCTATAGTGGCAGTTTATGTCGATGACATGAATCTGATTGGTATTCCTGAAGAGATCCAAGAAACCGCTAAGCACCTGAAGTTAGAATTTGAAATGAAGGATCTTGGGAGAACACACTTCTGTCTTGGCTTAGAGCTCGAGTACCGTGCAGATGGAATTTTGGTCCATCAATCGAATTACATCTAGAAGATGTTAAGACGCTTTAATGAGGATAAAGCGAAAACCTTTAAGCACGCCCATGATCGTCCGAAGTCTAAATCCTAAGAAGGACTCGTTTCGTCCAGCAGATGACAACGAAGAGATATTGACACCAGAAGTGCCATATCTAAGTGCAATAGGCGCACTATTATACTTGTCTCAATGCACTAAACCGGACATTTCATTCGCTGTGAACTTGCTAGCTAGATTTAGCTCTGCGCCAACACACCCGCCATTAGAATGGCATAAAAGACGTCTTTCAATACCTTAGAGGTACAATGGATATGGGTTTATTCTATTCCTATGCATCGAGGAATGAATCAAAATGATGCATGCCTTGTTGGGTATGCTGATGCAGGTTACATATCAGACCCACACAAGGCACGTTCTCAATCAAGTTATGTCTTTTACCATTGGAAACACAGTAATATCTTGGAGGTCTACGAAACAAGACCCTTGTTACTACGTCTTCGAATCATGCAGAGATTCTAGCCTTACAGGAAGCAGTTCGTGAATGCATATGGCTAAGAGCCATTACTGGGCATATTCGAAGTACTTGTGGACTGAATTCCACCCATAATGAATCGACAGTTATCTACGAAGATAATGCTGCCTACATAGAGCAGATGAAGACCGGCTTCATTAAGGGAGACAACACCAAGCATATTGCACCGAAATTCTTCTTTAACCAACAACAGTAAGAACATCGGAAGATTGAGATCAAGCCAATACGATCTCAAGATAATCATGCAGACTTGTTCACCAAGTCATTACCAAAGGCCACATTCCAGCAGCATATGCGAGGTATTGGTTTACGTAGACTGATTGATCTACCTAATTTGTAGTTTTCATAGGGATTCAAGATCAGGGGGAGTATCCTGAAGTATACCAAGTATTCGGAAGTATACTGAGTATCCCGAAGCATATTCACATGATCTTCGTGTACTTTTTTGTCCTAAGACCAGGGTTATTTTGTCCCATTGAGTTTTGTTACCTAGTTAGGTTTTAATGAGGTACATTTTTGTACATTTGATTCACTCCGCTAACAATACAACCTGAAGATGCCATGATTTGACTCATATGCATTTGCACATCTTTTCCCTTCGACCATGAGTTTTTCCCACTGGGTTTACCGGGCAAGGTTTTGGTGAAGCAACACTAATGTATTTTTTCTCAAGGCGGACTATCGACCTGTATTCCAGAAGAGACGACATCAGCTACCTCAGAAGATTCCAATGTGATCACCTACACGTACGTTGCATTCTTTTTCCTTCGACCAGGGTTATTTTTGTCCCATAGGGTTTTTGTTACCTGACAAGATTTTAATGAGGTAACATATAAGTGCGTAACCAAGTAGTACCATTACATGAAATAACCAAGGGGGAGTGTTGTAAATAGTTAAAATAGTTGTGTCTATTTATGTAATAGGTACTAGGGGTAGTTTTGTCTTTTTGTATTATTAATTATCCCCCTTATATAAGGGATCATTTATCATTGTAAACCCTATTTATCTCAGAATAATCAGACGAATTATTTTCATCTCACTGCCTCTCCATATTCTCTCTGCAATTCTTCCTCCTAAAATCCTTCACAACACAATGTTATTATTCAATATTCATAATGTTCTTTTCTTTTAAGCTGAGGGACATTTTAACCTAATCTAAACGACAGAAAGGGAAATTCTAGCTGTGACACAATGAAAGAGTACAGTGCAGTTAATGTGATAGAGGAAAAGAAAAGGCATTAAGTTGCAACTAAGCCTTAAAATGTAGGACCCTCCCACAAGCCTACTTATACGAACTCGTTCTCAAGCAGCCTAGTCGTCTCCAAGCTTCCGAAAGCCTCCTTTCTCCAATCTTGTGCTTTCTCCCTTTCTTCATTTTTAACCATTCCAAACTTATAAACAAACAATGGAGGGAGGGGCAAACAGAACTCACACCGGAGATGCTTCATTTTCCTCCTACATCGGCAGACCAGAAGGGAACTTTGTGACCTTGAGCCAGAAGACCGAGGAGGGCGAACTCAGTGTCTTCGGCGCGGAGAGATATTTCAACATGATGCTCGAAGACGACGGCAGGATTGTGGAGTATGACGCAAGAAAGCTTGGGCATAGCAAGAAAGGAGGAAGCAACAAAGGTGTTCATCAGCAGAAGAACCGGAAGAGCCGGCCAGGAACTCCGAGTACTTGTTCTGAAGCAAGTTGGAGCAGCCAGAGTGCCTTGCTGCAGCCTTCTAGTCGAAACCCGTATCAAAACAAGAAGAAGAAGGTAAATAGAAAGACTAAACTGTTTTCCAGTTTCAGCTGCAAAGGCTGTTCAGACGAGAAATCAGTTTACGTTCACGAGATCAATGTCGGGAAACAGAACATCGGAGTTGCTCACAGTTCTGCAGCCCAGCAGCCTCAACCGAGATTCAAGGCCAAAACTGAGGAGCATTTGAAAGAAACAAAAGAAGACCCACAAAAGTCGCTGGAGGTGTTTGGATCAAACCCCTTGAAAGGAGACCTAGTGGTAGTAAATCTTGAGAGGAGGCTCTCCATGTTGAGTTGGGATGCAATTCCAAAACCTCTGAACCTCTCAGCAAACTCCGGGGGAGGTCCGAGGATGAATGATGACATGGCGAGTGATGCTAGTTCAGATTTGTTCGAGATAGAAGGAAATCTTTGAGAGTGATTCATCAATTTGCTTGTTCTAAGTTATGTTCATGCTTTTCAATTCTACTAGTGGATTGCATTTTGTATAAATATCCTTGTGTCTTTTCAAAGGAAAACCAGGTCAAGAACATTGAGAACACGGAGATTGCAGGCTTTTGAGGCATTATTTGCAGAAAAGATGAATAATTGACAAGAAACCAACCGTTGTCCAACATTTTTTCTGACTTTTCTAGTTGTGATTTTATCTTTGGCTTTTCATGTTTTGGATCGTTTCAACGACTTTAACCGAAGCGGCTTTTGGCAACCCACTTTTGCCTCACTTATGACTTAAAAGAAGCTCATGCTTTTTATTAAGTCCACAAATCTGTATCCCAAATTTAAGAGGCCTACGGCCCTACAGATGAAGCTTATGCTTCAGAAAGTGCTTACACACATTACTCAGGTTGCCATAAACTTTTTAGCAGCCCGACATAGTCACATTATTGAGAGAAAAATCACAACTTACCACTGTTAAAGAAAAGCTTCTGTCCTGTCAGTGATGCAGCTCCAGTCACGCTGACATGTCAACCACCGTCATGCGCTCATATATATCTTAACACTCGGGTTAATAACTTTATTTTAATTCTCGTCAATCAGTCAATATCATAACACTTCGAAACTACATTTCAATCCTTGTCTCCACTCATGTCATAAAACTTGGATTAGTAACTTCATGTTAACCCGGTTATTCGTCTTTATCATAACACTTGAATTAATAACCACATGTGAACCCTGATCATCCATCCATATCATAATATCTTAATTACATGTCAGCTCTGATCATCTTAATTACATGTCAGCTCTGATCATCTGCTCGTATCATAACACTCGAATTAGTAACCATATTCAACCTTAGTTATCCACCCATATCATCTTAACCTTCGAATTAGTAACTTCGTGTTAACCTTATCATCCTTCTATATGATCATAACAGTCGATTAGTAACCTCATGTCAATCATGATTATTCGCCCATATCAGTGTGACAATGTCTCGTCCACACTTATCACGCGCTCGGAATTAGTAGTGTCATGTAGAGGTGTGATGGTGAGACAGAAGAATTTTTCTTTGGGCTAAAGGAAGGAGAGATCTCAATGAAGATATAATTAATTAAAATGTTGGACCGTTAAGGAATGTGATCATAATGACCCGTCCAACACATGATATGATATATGAACAAGTTGGGTGGGCCACATTCAATTCTGTAACCATCTTACAACCAAAGGTGGATCCCATGCCCTCTTCTCGCTCTTTCATACAAACAAGTGCACTCTAATCTCTTGTACGGTATCGTTTTTACCGACAATAATCTATACTTTAAAAATTGTTAGTAGAAGGAATTAAATTCAATGCCAAAAACTGCTGTTTTCTGATAGCTTAAGCAAACTGCTTGACCGGGAAGTTCTTGCAATATATTATGTCACTATTTTAATAAGAATAAACTTTAGTCTTTATTGAATGAAGAGAAAATGGGAATAAGGAAAGCAGATAATAAGCCATAAGAAGATGGAGATTTAATGGAAAATTGGAGCTTCATGAAGAAATTCTATGGAGATGCATGTGGTGATCTAAACAAACCAAGGCATAACAGTGAAAGAATGTAATGTTGCGAAGGGACCAATATTATGTACAGTTGAATAATGGAAGTTTTGATTAATAGCATATCGAGATCATCGACAATGATATTGGAGAGAGGGGATTTGATATCGCACTCGGTGTTACAAGATTGAGGATGCTAACAGGATTTTAGTGGGGATTTTTTTTTTTTTGTGTGGTTCGGATATCTCCTTCATAAAGTTTGATTTTTTGCTTCAAAGGATTCGAAAGTTGAGATAATTGCTTCAGGGGGTAAGGTTTTTATAAGTTAGGATAATTCCTTCATTATAAGGTTGATTACAAAAGGTTTGATTTTTGCTTCATAGGGTTTGGTTTTTAGTAGGTTCGGATATTTCCTTCTTAAGGTTCGGTTTTTGGCTTCACGGGATTCGAATTTTGTAAGTTCGGATAATTACTTCATAGGCGGGGTTCAATTTTCTTGGTTTGGATGACTCCTTTATAAGGTTCGTTTTTGTTACAACTGCTTTGATATTTGCTTGTAGTGTTCAAGTTTTGTAAGTTCGGATAACTCCTTCATATGGGCCGTTTTTGTTACATAAAAACTTGATTTTTGCTCGCTTTTTTGGGGGTTCATATTTTTATTCTCTTAAGATTCCGATACTTGTTCACAACGGAAACCCGATTTCTAAATCTCTTATCATTCTTGAATACATTGAAGGCTTAACTTTTGGCCATTGGTTTTCAGCTCACCGCCAAACCTATCTAGTCCATATCAAACTAAGTTTCAACCTTATGTTTGTTAAATGAACAATGCTAGAGATGACACATTTATAAACCACAAACTAATACAAATAGAAGTTACTAATATAAGTAAGATATTTACTTATATTAGTACGTGGTTTACAAGTGTCGTTGATATCCCTTGTATTTTCATATTTTAATGTGTAGTTGTTTGTGATCTTGACCTCGGTGATTTCCTTGTTAAATGTGTAGTTGTTTGAGATCTTGATCTCGGTGATCATAACCTGCGGGGAACAACAACAGAAAGGTGTCAAACAAGTGTGCGAAAAATTAAAATTAATGGAAGAGGGGATGAAGGATTTGTTACCAGACGGCACTCCTCCATCAGTTGACAGCATGAATAATGTCGGACTACTCGACATCGTCCTTTTCTCTGTCTTTGGTAGCTCAGGAGGAACTAGGAAGCCCTTGGCATAAAACTTATGCACACGGAGAAAACTCCACTTCTATTTTCCCGGATCACAGACCTGATTGAACTCCCCCTCGCGAAAGAGATGCATTTTCCTCGTGAAAACATGGTGTCTTAGATCAATTTTTTCGCGAGATTGGCTTTAGATCTTCTCCAGCTTGACCATGTAGCATTGTAACATTGTTTTGCAGCTGATGAATTTGTTGTGATGAAAGGCCCATAATCCTAGAAAATATATGATGATTTGAATGCTTTCAGAAAATACATTATTACTTGTATTATCTTGTAATTGGAAACAGATCGAATTCCATTATAATATGAAGATTATGATATTTTAATTCTTGATTAGGATAAAATTGTGTGTCCATCATGTGTTTGCAAATTAACAATGCCATTGGCTGAAGCGCCCACACATTTTTTTATGTTAGGCTTTTCAGGAAAGTTTTCTGCTACCGACTACTCAAGGAAGCTAAGGAAATATTAAATGGTTTGACTCTATAAGTCTAAGATAAGAAGATGCTGTAAATAGCATGCATTCAACACTAAATCAAAGCTTAAAACCAAGAGAGAGAGATGGCATTGGCAGAGGTAGACGGAGTGAGTCTATATGGAATCTGGGCTAGCCATTGTGTGAAGAGAGTGGAGAATGCCCTTAAACTGAGGGGCATACCCTATGACTATGTGGAAGAAGATTTGAGCAACAAAAGCCAATTGCTTCTGAAATTGAATCCCGTTCATTAGAAGATTTGGGCTAACTTTCTGCAAGAGGTTAGCACTTGTGAACAAAAAAAATGCAGGCTTTTAGCGCTTTCTATAACAATGAGTCATGAATTTGGTGCAGGTTTTTGAGAGCATGGTCGCGGTGGTTGCAACCTGTGGAGGAGCACAAGAGAAAGCCATTAGAGTAGTGAGAGAGAAAGTGAAATTACTTGAAGAGGGATTGGAGGATGTGCTCCCAGATGGCATTCCTAGTTCAGGTGGGAAAAGTAATGTGGGACTACTATAAGTTGAAAGTTTTTCTATCTTTGGTGCATATGAGGCTCATGAACAAGTCCTTGGAGTGAAAGTTATCGACCCTGAGAAGTTTCCACTGGTATTTTTCCTGCATAACAGCCATGGCTGGGATACCCGCGGTGAAAGAGGCTCAGAATCCCCACGAAAAGGTGGTGGCTTTTCTCAAGTTCGTTAGAGAGGATGCCCTTCAATCTTCTGCAGAATGATCATGTACTAATACTATAGTGAAATGTGAAGTGTTTGCTTCATGTTGTCAACTCTGTTTTGTCTCTATGGCCCTTTTGATGACTAATGTTTTGTAACGTTGAATAAATTGGCACATGTAACATGTAATATGTAACGTTACTAGTAAAAAAAGTAATATAATCGCATTTTTTGTGTTATAAATATTTTGTTCCAGTCGATATTTACTAGATAGACATCATCATTTTCCTCTGCCGGCTTATTTTTCACTCCCATGACTCACAGAAATTACTACCTCAATGCAATATGCCCAACATTTACTCATAAAATTGGATTATGAATTCATCTACAATAATGTAAAACGATTCGGTTTAATAAAATTTCTGTAAACCTAGTGGAAAGTTAGTGATGCAAGCAATGACAATATATATGAATGGTAGGACGTTCAAAGCAAATTTTGAGTTGATTCTCTAGATAATTTATCATTACTTTACAAAACCCAGTTAGTTGACAATTGGAAGATGAGATAGTTCTATTATAATATGAATCAATTAATATGATATTTGTAGGACCAAGAAATTAGTGTATCTAGATTACAATACTATTGACTATCTTGGTTGAAAGGTTCAGATCACATTTTGTGGAAGGCTTGCTGGGCAAGTTTAACACTATAAAGCTCTGCCATTTGCATCAATGAACTCAACAAAATCAGATCAAAAACTCAGAGAGAAAAATGGCTGAGGAAAATAGAGTGACTCTGTATGGAATGCGGGTTAGTCCTTATGTTAAGAGGGTGGAATTGGCCCTTAAACTCAAGGGCATACCCTATGAATATGTGGAAGAAGATTTGAGGAACAAAAGCTCATTGCTCCTCAAATTGAATCATGTTCATAAAAAAGTTCCAGTTGCTTGTTCACAATGGAAAGCCGATCGCTGAGTCTCTTGTCATCCTTGAATACATCGACGAAACCTGGAAAACTTCTCCTCAACTTGTACCGGAGAATCCCTACAAAAAAATCCCAAGTTCGCTTCTGGGCCAGTTTTATGCATCAGGTGAGAGTTGATAACAAAATGATGTCATTACTGAGTAAAATTGATTTTCGGTGCAGGTTTTTTAGAGCATGCTGTCTGTGTTGAAAACAAGTGGAGAAGCACAAGAGAAAAGCATTAAAGAAGTGAGCGAGAAACTGATGTTACTTGAAGTGGGGTTGAAGGGTTTCTTTCCAGATGGCTTCCCTAACTCATTTAGGAAAGAAAATGTGGGACTGCTAGAAGTGATAATTTTTTCACATTTTGGTTCATATGAGGCTCAGGAAGAGGCCCTTGGACTGGAATTCATGGACCCAGAGAAGACCCCGGTGCTATTTTCGTGCATAACCGCCCTGATCGAGCTGCCTGAGGTGAAAGCGGCAAGAAATCCTCATGAAAAAGGTGGTAGCCTTTCTCAAGGTTGTCAGAGAGAATGCACTTAAAACAGCTGCTTGATCATACAGTAGTACTAGTACGTGTGTTTCACTGTTTTTTTTTGCTTGCTTCTTGAGTTGCCTTTCTGCTGGCCAATGTTTTGTAATAATAAATGAACTTGTAGAGGTGATATTCACTTTATGCAAGTGATTTCTTTTTTCACATGATTAGTATGTGTGGTATAATTAAGTATCATGTAAAAGTGGTTTGCAATGAAAAATCTGTGATTATCGGTCTATATAATAAATTAATTTTTAAAATTGATTCTCATTTTTAGTATTATAAAATAATTATATTTCTTCTCATTATATAAATGGTGATATTGAATTTAAATAAGGTGGCCGATGCACAATATATAGCTTAGATCCATTTAATGAATGCAAAATTTTCAATTTAAACGGAGTATATAATTAAAGAGTAAATTATTAGTACACTCTTGAAAATTTTTACTTTTATTTAAAACTTTTCTATCAATTTATTTTTACTGAAAAATCCTTCAAACAATTAAAAACAGAATTGTCTTCTTAATTTGGCTCTATTTGCCCCATGTACCCCTTAGAGCAAGTCTAACGGAAGACTTTTGGCTAGGGCAAGACAACTCCTGACCTCTAGCCCTTGGGTTTCAATTTCTAAAGGAGGGGAGGATGGTTTGGGCAAGGCTTACCCTGGGGCTATTCTGGCCTCCCTCCATGTCCAGGCAAGGCAGCTGGCCTACCAATCATAAAGCGGCTCAAAGGCTACTTTGCTCATCACAACCAACATTCAACTAGAAAATCCAGAAAGCTTATTCATTGATGAACGAAAAAAATCCAGAATTCATAAACCAAGCATTCAAAATTTAAACAGCAATTAGGGTGGATGGACATAAATTGGGAAAAAATCAAAATTATTCAATCACAGATGAACATCAATTATGCAATCAAACAAATAATCCAAACATGCTACAATTCACATATGACTAGAAATTGGGAAAAAAACCAAAATTAGATAGCAAACACGGATGTTCAATATGGAAAAAAAATAAAAAATCACTCAATTATTTCAACACCTTTGCCTACAAATTACATGACTCACTCACCTCTTGAACATCTCGGACCAGTTGAAGGCCTCACCATCGTCACTGGAACCTCGCGAACCCTTCGAACCTATCGACGTCTAAGCGTCCTCACGAAGCAATCGATCGAAGCACAGGAACTGGAAGCAGACGACATCCACTTGCGCACATCGCCACCTCTCAACAGCCTCTCATAACCTCTCGTTGCCATCTCCGTCATTGGGCCCTTCTCTCTGTTTTGTTTCGCGATTGTTGAGAGTTCTAGACTCTCACTATTTCTTTTCGACAATCGATCGAAGAAGGTGGGATGAATCGCTACGTTTTGTTCCTTTCATTAACAATTTTTTTATCTGATTTATTTGTTTATATTTATTAACCTTTTTTTGTGTTTTTTTTTCTTCTAATTTATTTGTTTGTTTATATTTATCACCATCGTCGATGGAACCTCGCGAACCCCTCGAACCTATCGATGTCTGAGTGTTATCACGAAGTAATCGACCAAAGCACATGAACTAGAAGCAGACGACATCCTCTCGCGCACACCACCGCCTCTCGATAACCTCTCACAACCTTTCGTCTCCATCTCCGTCGTTGGGCCCTTCTCTCTATTTCGGTTCCACAATTGTTGAGAGTTCTAGACTCTCACTCTCTCTTTTCAACAATCAATCGAAGAAGGTGGGATGAAACGCCGCATTTTGTTCCTTTTATTAACAATTTTTTTTCCTTTTTTTCTGATTTGTTTGTTTATATTTATTAACATTTTTTTTTGGTTTTTTTTCTTCTAATTTATTTGTTTGTTTATATTTATTTATTTGTTTATATTTATTTGTTGGTTATTATATTTTCTCAATTTAAATTGATAGTTGTATGTTTTATTAGACTTGCAATATTTTTAATGAAATTTAAATCGATAGTTGTATGATTATTATTAAAATCTAACTTGATACTTATAATATTATTAAATCATTATTGTTGTTAATATGACAATTTAAATATCCACATGAAATTAATAATTACTCATATAAATATAACACCAAATCATAAATGGTCAAATGAGGAAGAAGTGATGTTATGCAAAGCTTGGGTAGCCGTCACTTCAGATGCAATTAAAGGAGTAGATCAAACAAACATCGCATTCTAGGTACGTGTTCAAAACCATTATATCCAAAATTGGGATGATCATGTGGAAGGTATCTGAACTGTTCAGGGGTTTTCAAATAGGTGGAAAAAATTACGACTGATACTCAAAGAGTGGCAAAGGGCTTCAAAATAAGCTGCGAATTTTCATCGTAGCGGTGCCAATCAGATGGATAAGGTGAGAATTTGTAAATTTATAAATGTAGTACCATTGTGCACAATTTATTTTTTAAAGTAATAAATTGTTCTTGACTATATGTTTAGTTGATACAAGCACAGATCTATTATACAGCAAAAATGAATTCGCAATTTATGACACGAGCCACCCCCAATCTTCCAGGATTAAGGGTTAAGTCATGCTCTCGTCTAACTTACGCTTGACACGAAGGCTAAACCGACGTCCAACCTCCATGTAACACGTAAGCCGGACAAGGGATTTCCAAACGAACCGTCCACAAGTTCCGGACTTCCCAGAGCGCGCAGAATCTACTGTGGATTGCGTGTGTGATGTCTCTGTCTCTCTCTACCAACAGCCCGTACAGCAACAACCTGGAGGTATCAAAAACATAAAAAGACTATGAGTAGACAAAAATAAAGGATAAGTATAGAAAAATGTTTACAAGAAAAGTACATTTATACCCTTCATGCAAAAACCAATGCATGCATATGAAACCTTTTCATAAAACCATTTCATATCCAAAAACCATCAATGAAAATCGGAATCGTTTATTTCCTCAAATCCGTAACTCAAATTCAGGACCTCAGTCCAAAATGATAACTTCTCATCAAAGTACGGGAACTCAGCCCAATGCTCATCAAAACCAAATCATCTGGGCCATTACCCAAAACATCTGAAAACCAGTGAAAAACCAGTGAAAAGCATCAATCAATCAAGTTGATGGATCTCAAGTGCGCCTGAGTCTTTAAACTCAAAACACATGCGCATAATCAGGCCTTCCCGGGATATCAACGAGTCTTTAAACTCAAAACACAATCAACAGACCTCGAGGGATATCACAATAACCGAGTCTTTAAACTCAAAACATATCAATCCAGGGCCCTCTCCCGTCAATCAACCGAGTCTTTAAACTCAAAACCAGATCGAGCCATTTTCTGGGTCTTTAAACCTAAAACCATTTTTCAACGGGTCTTTAAACCCAAAACCAAGTGAAAATCATAGAAAATCCATATCCGAAATCGCAATAATGATTCTATAAGCCAGCATCCGAAACCATCATCCCGAACCCAAATCCAGAATTTCTCTTTCAAGTTTCAAAACCAAATCTCAAAACATCATTTCCGAAATCCAGTTCCAAAATTCGAAATCTCGTTTATCGAATTCACTTTATGAACAGGGCTTCACGCCCGAAATCACTTTTCCAAAATCCATTATAATTCATTAAAATCAAATCATATTTCAAATCCTAAAATCAAATCATCAAAACCATCATCAAACCATAGCAAAAAAACTCATATCTCGTAAAAACGTGCAAATACGTACTTATATCGAAATACGTGCAAAATCGTAAATCATCAAGATCATAATCATAAGCATAGAAATCACGTATAAAAAACATATAAAAACATATATGCATGCATCATGAGTTAAAAAGTAAGGTCTACTCACAGACCATTCGCTTCGCCGCATCAATACGCGTGCAAATACGCTTTACGGCTAATCCACTATCACCCGGCTTTCCCAAATCTGTCCAAATCCCATAATAAGGTCACTAAGTACTTCATAATGTTTATACTAAAGCCCCGTAATTTTTCTGAATTTTTAACTGAGCCCTAAAACCTTCGGACATCCTGAAACGTATCGAGATGATGTCTAATTGACTCGAAACCAGTGCCAAAATGTTCGTTACATTGATTACATCATTTCACATGTTGAACACTTCCTCAAAAGGTGTGCCATGCGCCCACACGCGCGGCACTGTTCATCATCTCCTTCCTATCGCCGACCCGATTTAGACCGGTTCGAACCGGCGCAGGTGGTTCACGGCTATTTTTCAACGTTTTCCAATCCGATTTTCCTCCTTTTGATTCCTACGTGTTTTTCTCTTTGTCCACAATTGATTTATAACCTAATAACATGAATCTGAACCCTGGAACTTACCTCCCAATTCGAAGGACAAATTGCAGAAAATTCAACTCTCTGTTCCCGGCCACTGCGAGTTCTTCCAGCCACGGTTGCACGTTTTCTGGGCTCATCTCAGTCTCCAGGTGCTACATTAGCCAACCAACTCGTCTTAATCCCTACATCCCAGGTTATAATTCTTGAACAGAGATAGAGCAACTGAGTTTCTGAACATTGGCTTACCTCCTTCACTCAATGACTTTATCATGGCTTCCACCACGATCATCACATCTCCAAACTTCCTTTTTTGGTATTCTTGATCACCACTAACAGACGAGTTTCACAAGGTTTGCACATTTGAGTTCTACAGCTATGGGAGTTCACGGTTTCAAGCTTTTCTTCTCTCCTTCTGCTTCTCCTTTCCTCTGTCTACTTCTCCCTATCTCCCTCACACGTACACCACCATTCGCCTCTAGCTTTTCACTCAGTCAGACACACCACCCTCATCTCTTCTCACGGTTCAACCATATAAACCAGCACGGCCTCCCCTGTTTTAATCGATCAAGTGATGAGAAGGGGCTGGAACCAACCAGAGAATGGACAGGTGGCCACATCTCATTGTTCCCAGGTGAAAATATCCAACCACACAGGGACAGATGTCCCCATCCTATTAAACCATTTTCAAAATCAGCCAAAAGACCATTTTGCCCTTGGTGCACAATTTACCATTTTGCCCTTCACATAGTTAGCCTCATAACGAAACGTCCGACGTCCGATGACGGCATACCGCCTGTCGTTGTATTCAAGAGAACGAGATCTACCCAATGTCCTAGAAATACGTGAAAATAACTTGTCGTCTAAAAAGTCAACCATTTGCCCTATTTCAACCAATTTACTAAAATACCCTCGAACTTCTGAACGTCATAACTTCCTCCTCGGATGTCGAAATCAGACGTGCTACCTGTCTATGAACTCTTGACGTCCCGAACTACGTCACAGTTATCGGTCAAAGTCCATTTGACCGTCCGAACAAAAAGTCAACCGTTCGCCCATTCTAAGGGAAAAACCGTCATTTCGCACCGTCCGTCCAAAAACATCCAACTAATCACTGATTAACTTCACTAGTCCATCATTAACTACTAATCTAATCCCGATTTTCAGGATGGGTCGTTACAATTTATGTTTCATCATTGTTGGGAGATATGTAAAAATTGCGAGTATTTCAAAGATCCACCTCAGAGAGAGTCTGAAGTAAGTCAAGTATCTCCATTTGGCTCATCACCACTTGAAGATTCAATTAATTTGGATGAAGATGGGGAAGAGGAAAATCCTGAAGCCAATATAAGTTCTTATATAAGACCTTCAGGAAGGAAGTAATCAAAATAAGTTTAGAGAAAGGGAAAGTCACATATGATTGATAATAATCGATTGTATGCCACCATAAAGACCATTGCATTGCAAAATTTGGAAGAGGCGACATTGAGGAAGAAAAGAGATGAAGATTATGCGAAGGCATTACAATTTGAACAAGCATTGGAATTGTGAAAAGAGAAAGAAAGACGAATAGAACGAGAAGATAGAATTATGGAGAAAGATACCGAAAATATGAGTTCTGTTGAAGCGTTAAATGTTCCAACTGTCGATTACTCGTTGCCCAATCACCAAATGACGCGTGCCCCTCTTGTGACCTGTCAACTCAAGTGGATCGCGGGTTTCCGTTAGTACGGGCACTGGTGTGGTGCCGGCCTAAGGCTCTCCGATAATCAATTCAGTTACTTTGTTCGTAAGAGGAAATAGTAAGTGGTAAGTTTGGTAGAGTAATAGTGAATAGTGAATCTTAGTTACCTTTATTGGGAAATGTGTACCCCTTATGTATGGGTAGGCAAGATGTTCAATTTCCAAAGTTTCGATGTGGGACAAAATGCTCATCGATTTACGTGCTAACACGTGTTACGTAGATCTAGGGTGGATACGCTTCCACGTGGCATCCCACATTGGGCCCGGTGTTAGGGCTTTTGTAAGTACGGTAGTTTTGGGCCTTGAACGGAGTCTGTGCTTTAAGTATACGGCCCAGTGGGTCTGGTCAGATATGGTGTCAACAGAAGTCCCCCAAGTCGTTGACTGAGGTGGAATTTCTCGGTCGGGGACTTGTTTCATTCTCCCAGACCCTGGTGGGAAGTATACCTGTAGTCCCCCAAGTCCCCTAGTGGGAGAGTCCGCCAAGACAAACTCGGTCACGGCGAGGAAGTGGCTAATGGTCGGTCTGTAAGGGATGCAACTCGGTGAACCAGTGTTTCAGTCGGTCATGTATGTGCCTACGCAGTCGGTGGTGATGCCATGGTCGGTGATGAGGACCAAAAACTGGATTGGAAGTGCTGATACCGAGCGGTGTATGTGGGTCGGTAGCGAGGGCCATCATCTTCAAGGGGGTTGAGAGGCCCGAGAAGTGTACATGAGTCGGTAGAGAGGGCCAAAAACTGGATTAGAGGTGCTGATACCGAGCGGTGTACGTGGGTCGGTATCGAGGGCCATCATCTGCAAGGGGGTTGAGAGCACCGAGAAGTGTACATGAGTCGGTGGAGAGGGCCAACATCTGTAGGGCAGTCCAGGGTACCGAGCGGTGTACGGAAGTCGGTGTCGAGGTGAGGGAAGACGGTTGGGCTTCCTCGGACAGATGGTTGACACGTGTGCGGTTAGAATGATTGGGTGCAACACGTGTTGGCCACTGAGAGGGGTGACACCTCGTAGTCTGTGTGTAATGACCCGTCCCAGAAATTAAAGTTTAGATAGTGATTGAGATGAGATTAGTGAGCTTAACCGGGGGTTAGTTGGTCCTGATAAGGTCGTTAACCTAGAATGACGATTTTGCCCCTGGTTTGGGCAAAAAGTGGACTTTTAGTCCGGATCGTCCAATGGACTTTGACCGGTGACGAGGACGTAGGTTAGGACGTCACGAATCCGTAGGCAGGTGGCACGCCCGATTCTGACATCCGAGGAGGAAGTTATGATGTTCGGAAGGTTGAGGGCACTTTCGTAATTTGGGTAAAATATGGGGAAAAGTTGACTTTTCGTATGATCGAGTTTTGGTACGTTGACCTACGACCATTAGATAGATCTTGTCATCCTGAGTTCGATGACAGGCGGCACGTATTCATCGGATTTACGATGTGGGAGTTACGGGTCTAGAAAGGTAGTGGCAAAGTTGTAATTTTGAGATTTTAGGAAGGGCATTTTGGTCTTTTTGGCACCTTGGGATCTGTGCAACAGAGAGGGAAGATGGAGGGCTGAGATTGAGCCATTTGGGAGAAGAGTTGAGAGATTGGTGACACGTGTAGGAGGGCTAGAGGTTTCTAGCACACACGGTCCAATTATTTGGGGCTGAGTGTGTTCGTGTTGGTTCTTGGCACCAGACA
The DNA here is from genome assembly GCA_032719365.1 of Prinsepia uniflora. Classification (NCBI taxonomy): domain Eukaryota; kingdom Viridiplantae; phylum Streptophyta; class Magnoliopsida; order Rosales; family Rosaceae; genus Prinsepia; species Prinsepia uniflora. The sequence goes on along the minus strand of CM064865.1, from coordinate 76,365,112 downwards.
GAAAACAGAGAGGGGAGATTGAGAGGAAAGTGGACGGTGATTGTGTGTGGTTGTGTGAATTGAAGGGTGAGGAGTGACCGGAGAGTGGAAGAGAGCTTGGGAGGAGACAGGGAGGTACGGTGGCCGTGTGTGTGAGAGGAGTGAGCCACGAGAACCAGGGAGGAAAACAGAGAAGTTGGGTGGTGGTGCAGCCGTGATCGATCACTCGAGGTCAGCGGATGTTCTCAGAGGACGGAGGAATACAGGAGGAGCTACTACCTCACGGCTGAGCTCACGACGGCAACAGGAGGACAGGTAAATCCTCACCCCCGTTTCTTTGCTCTGTTTTGTCGTTTGGATTCAGTAGCTAAGTCGTGGACCTAGGGCGAGAGTCGAGGGAATTGGAGGTTAGAGTGAGACTCCTGGAGGTCCCCAGAGTCGACTGAGTGTGTTGCCGTGACGGAGGAGTACACGGTGGAGGCTATACGACAAAGAGTACCTGTGTGCTCTGTTTTGCCGTGATGTTCAAACTGGAAGTCGTGACGTGTGGGGTTGAGTCGACGGTTATGGTATGTGGTGCGAGGCTCAGGGAGGTCCTAAATGTCGTCTAGGGTGGTTATTGTGATGGGAGAAGACCTGGGTGGCCGGAGTAGAAAACAGGGGATAGTTTGGGTTCTGATTTTGAGCTCGAGTCGACGGGTTAGGGACAGTGTCGAGGTGTTTGAGTGAGGTAACCGGATTGCTTAAGATTGGACGAAGAGGATGGTGAAGAGAGGGAGGAAAATGGTGCAGGCACGGCGGTGAACCGCTGACGCCGGTTCAAGTTGCAGACTACTGTGCTGAACCGTGTCTGCTCGAGGTTGAAGGTGCACTGTAGCAGGCGCGTGAGGGCCACGCCCAGCCACTTTGGGCGGCGCGTGGGGGCGCGTGCGGCGGTCTTTGGGGATGGTGTCAACATGGTTTTTGGTCTAGGTGTTGTGACGAGTTTAGTGGAATTGGTTTCGGGTTAATCGGACGTCGAATCGAAGTAGTTCCGCGAGGGTGAAGGTTTAGGGTTCCGATTCGATACGTTTAGAAACCGGGGATTTTTTAGGGAATTTAGGTGGATCCTCGTGGATGTGTTAGTAACGTACTTTAGCGGTTGTTGACAGGATCGGGACTTCCCGAGGAAGCTGAGGAACGTACGAGACGTTCGGGACGCGATTGAGGGCTCAGTACTGTGAGTGGACCCTTTCCTTAACTCGAACATGCATAACTGTTTTCTATACTTGTTTTATATACGTGATTTCATGATTGTTAGATTTATGATGTGGTTTTATATATTTGCGCGGTTTTCGAGAAATAACGTATTTGGCACGTTTTACGAAAAATGTCGATTTCTGAGAATAATGCCATGGATTTGGGATTTCAATAGATAAACCTCATAAAGGGATTCTAAAACCTGATTTGGTGATTAAAGGATTTTCGGTTTTTTTTTTCTGGAAACGGATTTCGAGAATCGAGAGTTGGTTTTAAGATTTAAAGTGGATTCCGGATTTGGGTTCGGAATGGCGGTTCGGGATGCCGGACGAGCATCGGACCAGTGATTTCGGATTCGGGTTTAGATGTGAATTCGGAAATGGTTTCCAAATGGTTTTGATTGGATTTGCTGGATCTGGTTATTGGGTTTAAAGACCCGGATATTGTGATTTACGGGGGACGGGCCCGGATTGGGTTTAAAGACCCGGATTGAGTTTAAAGACTCGGGAGTTTAAAGACTCGGATATTGATTTCCCCCGTAGGCCTGTTGAGTTTAAAGACTCGGGAGTTTAAAGACTCGGGAGTTTAAAGACTCGGATATTATTGAGGCCTGGATTGAGTTTAAAGACTCGGATAGGTCCAGCAGGTTTGATCGGAAAATGATGTTTTACGCTATAGTTTTATGATGCTTGTGATATGATTTCTATAACTGTTTTATAGTGTTTCTGTTTCTTATGATGCGGTTTTATGGTGATTTGGTTTATAACTGTTTTATGAACTGGGTTATGCATGTGGTTTCAAAACGGAGGGCTAAACCCGGTTTTCTTCTAAAATGGTTTTTGGAAATTCTTATTTTATTCTGGTCCACTCACACCTTCTGTTTTTAACTTGCCCTCCAGGTTGTGGAGCTAACGTGGGGTTCCGGCGTCGAGGCAACGTCTGAGGCATAGAAGTCACGTGAGGGATCCCGGAGTATTTTGTTTTAAGTTCCGCGTGCGTGTATACAGTTTAATAGTTTTCTTTCTTTTGCATTGAGTACTATGCTCTGTAAACTGTTGACTTCGGGATATGTAGTATAATTTCTCCTGCGTCTGACTGTATTTGTGTCTGGGTGTCAGACGGGAGCAGGATTTACCCTGGTTTTCAGGGTGAAACCGGGGTGGGTCCTGACACTGTGCACCAATTGCTATAAATATGAGGGGCTCTTCACCGATTTCCTCACTTGTGTTTTTGAGAAAACTAGGGAAACTCTGTCGAGCGAGGAAGGTAATTTCCGACGAGCTCTCGACGGTGGTGCGTACGGTGGTTGCGATTTCCGACCTACGGTCCTCCGTGAATAAACACGGTAAGCATTCTTTCAAGTCTATTTTTTCGATTTAAGTAGGAGGTTGTGAAGAACTGTCCATGAACTTGGTGAAGGTTGTGGTCAGATCGTCGTAGGAACGAGTCGGTCTTCTGAGTTCTGTTTTTTTTTTTTTTGTAGATGTCGGTCGATAGTGACTCGGTATCCGAGGGTAGGTGTTACGACTCACAGGGCAGTGAGTCGTCAAATAGCAGTGTACAGGTTCTCATTCCCATCTCCGGGAGTGAGGATGAGGCCCACTCGGTTGATACACAAAGTAGGGCACAGTCGGTGCATAGTACAGCCAAGTCGTCCGGTAGGACAACAGAGGCTTGTGAAGGGGTTGAGCCGACCAGTAGGTCGGGCGGTAGTAACCTCTGAGTGGACTCCGAGACGATAGTCAAAGTTGGAGTTCACCGAGCATTGAAGCTGACCACGGCCGAGATAAGGGCGCAGTGCAGCTGAATAAAGTGAAACCGACCGGGGATAAGTCGGTCCCGGAGGCCGTTCCGATTGAACGTGCTACCTTCACTGTGGACGAAATGGTCAACAAGGAGACCGAGAAGGGCCTGATGAAGATGAGGATCGAGTTTGGTGTTCTCGACTCGGTGACGACGAGGCTGCCTACAAGAGAGGAAAGACCGAGTAACCCCCAGGCCAATATGGCGTTGTTCTATACCGAGCTGATGCACCATGGGGTAAGGCTGCCCTTGCATCCCTGGCTGCGAAAGATGGTGAAGAAGATGGGAGTGGCACTCGGTCATCTCAATCCTAACGTGTGGATTGTGCTCTACTCCCTATACACGGCCTTCAGGTGGGCCGAGCAACCGGAGCCGACCTACGCCCAACTCATGTACCTGTACGAGTTTGGGTTTCAACAGCAGAGTACCGGGTGGGTCTTCGTCCGTCATCGTAAGAAGAGCAAACGGGGGGAGTTCATCCTGGACATACCGACCTCCCAAAAGTCGTACAAGACGAAGTTTTGCCTGGTCGGTGGGAACTGGGAAGGGGACACCGACGCACCACCAATTCCGTCCAAGTTTCAGACCAAAGGTGGATAGTTGTAGCATAGGCCGACCATTTTGATGTAATTGTTTATAGTTGGTATATGCCCAAGTATGGCTATGTTGGCTGACCAATTCTCGGTGTGTAGGGTTGTTCCCAGAAGAAGAAATCTCTCCGGCGGAGAAGGAAGTCGTCCACCGAGAAAGGGAGATCTTGGACGAGCTTAATCGGAACCGACGGATCCTTCGGCTGCCTGGGTTCTAGTACAAAGTCGGCCTTATCGACACCGACGAGGGTAAGTGTGTATGTTGCTATGTTGTTTTTTTTTATTTTTTATTTTGTTTTTTTTTTCTTTTCGTGACTGACAAGGTTCTCGGTGTTGCAGTTCTGTATCATCTCGGGAGCCGAATATACAAAGACTATGAGCAGCTGAGAATGAAGGCCGACAAGAGCTCGGGGGAATCTGCCTCACTGTCAAAGGCTGCCAAGCGTCTGGAGCTCCTCCTCTGAAGGAAGAAAGAGCGAGCCGACAAAGGCTAGCCAGAGTGGTCCGGCCGAGCACAACAGGGCCAATCCTCCAAGCCGAGACCACCCAGTCCGCCACTCTGGTCGCCCAAGAGGAAGCAGAGCACAATCGAGGGAGACCGAGTGCTCTCCCCTGAACCAAGGCGGACAAAGGTGAGAAAGGAGGCCGAGACGATCCTGTTGGCACAGGAGGCAATTGGCGGCAAGAGGACAATGACGGTCCCAGAGTTCAAACCTCCACCGTCCCCCCCTCGGTTAGACGTGAGGATAATTGAGATGCTCCAGAAGAGGGGGGACGTGAACCTGGGCGTGTTCACCGAGGGGGAGGCGATCGGCGAGGGGTCTAGTGCCAAGGCCACCCTTTGCTGTCTGAGGCAGATGGTGTCGTTGCTCAACGGAGTCTGCCAGGGGGCCTCCACGCCCTTAGACGAGCTGGCCGAGGTACAGTGCCGGTCGGCGGAGCAAAAGATGGAGAAGGCCCTATTGCTGCTCAGCAATGTAAGCAATTGTGGTCTTGTTATTATTATTTTTTTTTGCAAGTGTGTTGTCGTAGGCTGAGTGCCTTACCTTGCTTTGTTTTGTGCAGGCCCTCGGTGAAGTCTACTGCCAGTTTGGGAATGCCCAGAGGAGGGTGGCTGGTACTCGGTGGAAGAAGGACCGACTGAAGAAAAAACAGGAGGAGCTCACTCCGAAGTTGTAGGAGGCCGAGAGGGCCATGAAGGAAGCGGCCGACCTCAACCGTAAGTTGGAAGCCGAGTGGTGGAAGACTCAGGAGGCCCTGGCTTCCAGAGATCAGATGAAAGTCGAGGTTGAGGCCAAAGAGAAAGACCGACTCCGGCACTAGAAAGAGCTCTGTCGGGTGAAGTCGGCGAGGGAGGCCGAGCTGGAGGAGGCGAGGAAGACTGCTGTGGCCGAGTTCAAGATGTCCGAAGAGCTGGACAAGCTGAAGAACGAGTATGCCGCCGACTGCGAGCAGGAGTTCTTCCGAAACCTGTTTCGGCACAACCCTGATCTGACCGTGAAGACCCCCTGACTCGACCAGGATATCACTGCCGACATGTTCTAGGATGAGTCGAGGGAGGAAGAGGAGGAGGTTTCCCAACCGAGTCCCCAGCAAGAAGCCGAGCCAGTGAACGCCCCAAAAGAAACAGAGCCGGTGGTCGAAGTAGAGCAGGCCGAGGAGGAGCCAAGGGAGGAGCTAGTGTAGGATAGGTTTTAATGTTTGCTCCCTGTTGCTTTTTTTTTTGTTCCGTTGGAAGGTTTTAAAGCTCGTGCAAACCGAGCATAATAGGTCTGCACATTTTGAATGAAATTGGACTTTCTTCGAACACAAAGTGTATACCGAGTTATCCTTTCGATTTGTCTGTTTGTCGAAGTGTAGGTGTAAGCCGAGTAGAACATTACACCGACTCGTTAGTTTGAGTTTAAATAGCAAGTGTTGGGGTGTAAGCCGAGTAAGACCGAACCCCGACTTGTAGGTTGGAGTCAAGGTATTGGTGTAAGCCGAGTAGGGCTGTACACTGACTCGAATGTTTGAGTCGAAAAAAAAATACTAAGTGTTGGGGTGTAGGCCAAGTAGGGCCGTACACCAACTCGATAGTTTGAGTCTAAGTATTGGTGCAAGCCGAGTAGAGCTGTACACCGACTCGTTAGGTTGAGTCTAAGTGTTGGTGTAAGCTGAGTAGGGCTGCACACCGACTCGAATGTTTGAGTCAAAAAAATACTAAGTGTTGGGGTGTAGGCCGAGTAGGGCCGTACACCGACTCTATAGTTTGAGTCTAAGTATTGGTGCAAGCCGAGTAGGGCTGTACACCGACTCGTTAGGTTGAGTCTAAGTGTTGGTGTAAGCCGAGTAGGGCTGTACACCGACTCGTTAGGTTGAGTCGAAAAAGTACCAAGTGTTGGGGTGTAGGCCGAGTAAGACCGAACCCCGACTCGTGTGTTTGAGTCAAAATAGTAAGTGTTAGGGTGTAGGCCGAGGAAGACCGAACTCCAACTCGTATGTTTGAGTCAAAATGTTAGGTTATAAAAGCTAGGTAAATGGAAGAGTATATAAATAACGGGCGCAATAATCGGCAAATTACAACAAGTTATAAGATGAAGGAGAAAATACAAAGTTTTAAATGAAGTATTTCTTCAAGTGGTCGGCATGCCATGGGTGGCCCAGTTTTCGCTCGTTTGAGTCTTCTAATTCATAAGTGCCAGGCTGGCAAATTCTTGTAACCCGATAAGGACCTTCCCAATTTGGGCCGAGGGTACCGGCTGAGCTGTCCTTGGTGGCGAGGCTGACCTTCCGAAGGACCGAATCCCCGTCCTGAAAACCCCGGTGTTTGACTCGGGCATTATGGTAATTGCAGAGCCGCTATTTGTAGGCAATGTTTCTGAGGTTAGCCTGCTCCCTGTGCTTCTCAATGAGGTCTAGACTGAGTGCAAGCTGATGGTTGTTTTGTTCGCGTTCATAGGTTGACACTCGGTAAGAAGGTTCGTTCAGTTCAGCAGGGATGACTGCTTCGGTTCCGAAGGTCAGTGAGAAGGGGGTTTCATTGGTCGATGTGCGGTATGAAGTTCGATATAACCAGAGTGCATTGGGGAGGATTTCAGACCACTTGCCCTTGGCCTCATCCAGCTGCGTTTTCAGCGTGTGCTTGAGGATTTTGTTGATGGCCTCTACCTGTCCATTGGACTAAGGGTGAGCTGGTGAGGCGAAGCAGAGACAGATGTTGTGTCTGTCACAAAAGACACGGAATCGTGCGTTGTCGAATTGCTTCCCGTTTTCCGTGAAAATTGTGTGGGGGAGACTAAAACGGCAGATGATGTTCTGGAAGACGAACGTTTCTATCTGGGCTGTGGTGATGGAAGCCAAAGCCTTTTCCTCTACCCACTTTGTGAAGTAGTCCACTGCTACCACTGCATACTCTGTCTTGCCCTTCCCTGCTGGCATTTTCCCGATTAAATCAAGTCCCCACTACGAGAAGGGCCAAGGGCTGACCATGGGTGTGAGGTTTTCAGGAGGTAAATGGAAGAGAGAGGAAAACCGTTGACATTTATCACACCGTTTGGTCAGCTCGGCCGCGTCTCCATGCATAGTAGGCCAGTAGAAACCCTGTCGGAAGGCTTTATAGGCCAATGACCGCGGTCCAGAGTGATTTCCGTAAATACCAGCATGTATTTCTTCGAGAATGGCTCTGCCTACCTCCGGAACGAGGCACTTTAGGAGGGGCAAAGTGAAGCCCCGTTTGTAGAGTTGATCCGTTGATGAGTGTATATCGGGTTGCCTGTCGCCGAACCTTTTTGGCCTCAATCTTTTCGGAAGGGAGAGTTCCGTTTATGAGGAAGCCCAGCAGCGGGGTCATCCACGTGTCGTTAGTGTTGTTTGCACAGACCGTCGGGCCCTGTGTGCTGGGTTGATCAAGAATCTCGATCAGTACATTCCGACTCTGTTTCTCATCGAGGGAGGATGCAAGCCGGGCCAAAGCGTCAGCGTGGCTATTTTCGGAGCGTGGAATCCGAGTGATGGTAGAACTGTGGAAACCACAGAGAAGAGACTTTGCCAAAGCTCTGTATGCTGTCATGGAAGAGTCTTTCGCCTCATACTCGTTGTTGATCTGGTTGACGATAAGCTGTGAATCGATGAAGATCTTGACCTGTTCTGCCTCCATGGTCTTGGCGAGACGGAGTCCTGCGAGGAGGGCCTCATACTCTGCGGCATTGTTGGAAGCCTTGAATCGGAAACGAAGGGCGTATTCCATTCGGACCTTGTCTGGTGTGGTGAGGACAAGTCCGGCTCCGGACCCATTGTGGCAAGCCAACCCGTCGACATATAGGAGCCAAGTTGGCCGAGCAGGGTCGATTTGGGGGTTCCCCACATCCAAAGCATGTGTTATGGACGGAGGGGCAGATGGTGGGACCCCATGTGTGGCCGGTGCTGGAACGTAGGAGAACTCAGAAATAAAGTCTGCCATGACTTGCCCTTTCTCAGCGGTGCGGGGGGTGAAAACGATGTCGAATTCGCTGAGTTCGATCGCCCATTTGAGCAATCGTCCCGATGTTTCAGGTTTCTGGAGTACCTGACGGAGTGGTCTGTCGGTCAGGACAATGATAGAATGAGCCTGGAAGTATGGCCTGAGCTTTCGGGAAGACATGATGAGGACGAAAGTGAGCTTCTCTAGGTCAGAGTACCTTGTCTCGGCGTCTTGCAAAGCCTTGCTGACGTAATACACCGGGTGCTCGGTGCCGTCCTTACGCTTAACCAAAACTGAACTTGTGGTAGAAGCGGAGACAAATAGGTACATGTAAAGGGTTTCTCCGGTGTCTGGTCTTGCCAGTAACGGTGCTCTGCCCATGTATTCCTTGAGTTCAGTGAAGGCCTTGGTGCATTCCTCGGGGTTCGTGGCTTTGGAGAAAGGCACGCACTTGTCAGTGAAGGCCGTGTTTTGAAGAAAGGCACGCATTTGTTCGTGGCTTTGGAGATGAAGCGTGTAAGGGCTGCGACTTGGCCTGTTAGGCTTTGCACTTCTTTCGGGGTTCGTGGGGGCTCCATATCGACCAGGGCCTTGATTTTTTTTCGGGTTAGCCTCAAAACCCCTCTGACTAATCATGAAACCCAGGAATTTTCCAGAGCTAACTCCGAATACGCATTTGACCGGGTTTAACCTCATTCGATACCGTTTCAGGACGTCGAACATTCGCGAGAGATTAGGGATGTGCAGGTCATCCGATTTACTCTTAACGAGCATGTCATCGACGTAGACCTCCATTGTTTTCCCTATCAGGTCGGTGAACATGAAGTTTACGAGGCGCTGGTAAGTGGCCCCAGCGTTCTTGAGGCCGAAAGGCATGACATTGTAGCAATATAACCCCTGATCTGTTCGGAAAGTTGTGTGGATCTGATCTACCGGATGCATGAAAATCTGGTTGTAGCCTGAGTAAGCATCCATGAAACTCAGGAACTCGTGCCCTGCGGTGGCACATTCGCCATGCCCCCGAGGGTTTTTTTACTAGGACAACGTTGGCTACCCAGGCGGCATAGACGACCTTCCGAACAAAATGAATGGTGCTGAGTTTGACGATTTCTGCCTTCATAGCCTCGGTCATTTCTGCGTCGTATAGGCGACGTTTCTGCTCGACAGGCTTGTAAGCAGGATCGATACTGAGCCGGTGGCAGATCACGTCGGTGGAGATGCCGGGCATGTCGGCGTAGGACCAGGCAAAGACTTCAGAGTTGTCCCTCAAAAAAAAAATCAGTTGTGACCGTAGTTCGGGCGAGAGGGTTGTGCCAATTTTTACCCGTCGGTCTGCGAAGTCGTGGGAGAGTACTATCTCTTCAATATCCTCATGGGCTGCAGATGTGGTGTTGCTGAATGGTCCCGAGGATCTTCAATTGGCCCATCCTGTATTCTCCGTACGTCCTGAGGGCTGACGGGGTCAGCCTAAAACGTCGATTTTGTGACTGCCATGGTTTCCTTTAATGGCTGGATCGGGGTAACAGAGTTGCACGCTCTTGCAGCCATTTGGTCCCCTCTGACTTGGCCAATCCCCATAGGAGTTGGGAATTTTACTAGCAGTAGGTGGGTGGAGACGACTGCCTTCATTTGGTTAAGTATTCCCCACCCGAGAATAGCGTTGTAAGCCATGGGGCAGTCCACCACCAAGAAAGGTGCAAGCACGGTTGCCCTCCGTGGATGGGTTCTGAGGGAAAAGGGAAGGGTGACCGTGCCGTGCGGGACGATGGAGTCCCCAGTGAAACTGAAGAGCGGCGTAGGGGACAGATCCAGACTCGATTCTGGGATGCCCAGTTGCTTGAAAGCTCGCATGAAGAGGACGTTGACCGAGCTTCCTGTGTCGACCATCACCCGCTGTACGTCGAAGTTGGATATTTCAGCCATAACGACAATGGGGTCGTCGTGAGGATAGACGATCCCGCGCTTTTCCTCCTCCGAGAACGTGATGGACGCCCACCCAAGCCAGCTTGTTTTCTTAGCTCTGCCATCCTCGATGCTGAAGAGCTGGTGATTCTGTTTTGTGGCTCTTAGAAAGTTCTTCTTCGCCCGATTGGAAGTGAGTGGGCAAGAAATGGAAGGGCCTCCCGAGATCGTGTTGATCTGCGGGTTGCGAGGTGGAGGCGGTGCGTGCTGGAGAAATTGGTTGATCTTTCCATCTCGGGCCAGAGCTTCCACCAGATCCCGGAATGCAACGCATTGGTCAATGCTATGGCCATTGTACTTGTGGTACTGGCAGTAAATTCCGGTGTCCTTGCCGAGCTTACCATTTGCTAGCCCAAGTAGATTTCGGGATCATGTGTTCATAGGGAGTATTGAGGATGGTGTAGGTCTCGTACTTAGAGCGAGGAACTCGCTTCTCCCCGTTGTTTGACCGCTCCCTCTGTTGCCTTTCTTGGTTATTCGGGTGCTTGCCCTTCTTTCCGGTGTTGTACAGGTTGTTGCTATAGGGTTAGTCTTTCCGTTTTCCCCCATAGCTTTGTTGCCCCTGCTCCTGTGGGCGCTGCGCTGAGCCTTGCTGTTCCGGGGCGCTCTGTGTGTATGTTTTCACCGAGTCGGCCCGGGGAGGTTGATATGCATTGGCAGCGTTGGACTTTTGGCTCAGCGTTTCAGCCTTGGCATGGACTGCCGCCTGTTTCACAATTTCATTATAAGTTGTCCAGCCTTGGGTGTGAGCTGCGTACCTGAAGGGGGAGTCTCGGAGGCCGCCCTTGAAAGCCGTGAAAGCTGCTCGGTCGTCCGTCTCCGCGCACCAGGAATATTAGTGACTGAATCTTGCTGCATACCGCTGCAGCGACTCGTGTTCACCCTGTTTAAGCTGGAAAAGGTCATCGGCCGAGGATAGACGGTCAGTCTGTATCATGAACTGGTTCATGAAGGTGGAGGTGAGCTGTTCGAAAGAGTCGATGGACCCGGATTCCAACTTGTAGAACCAATTGATCGCTGCCTCGGTCAGTGTGAAACTGAAGATGAGGCACTGTTCTTCATCCGCGAGATTTTTAAGGGCGATGGCCGGGTAGAAATTGTTCAGATGATTCCACGGGTCGTCTTTTCCGGTGTAAAGGGGGATTTTCAGGGGTTTGATCTCGTGATCGATTCTGAACTGGTTGATTCTTTCTGTGAAAGGGCCCGGGCTGGTTTTTGACCAGGCTGGTCTTGCTACCCGAGCCATCCCAGCTTCGAGTGTTCGGACTCGGTCCATGAGGTGTCAGGACCCGTCCCAAATATCGCCACGATACCCGGGACGAATCCTGCTCCCGTCTGACAATCATGCCTAAAGTACCAAGATAACCTCCATACTACAATAAGCATAACTATCAGACGAAGGAGTAAATATATACAACTGTAAGTCAGAGCACAGTTCTACAAAATGGGCACAAAATCCTACTATGCTAGTCTCGCAACGGAAGAACGTCAAAAGCTCTATGCCTCGATATCTGCCTCAACGTTCACCCCAGCGCTATCACCACGACCTGGAGGGAAAATTTAAAACCAAAAGTGTGAGTGGACTAGAATAATTGAACAGTGGATCATCATATCAAAGTTAAGGAAAAACAATAAGAACATTTGTTCCCTCCGTTTTAAAACCAGGCATGCCCAACTAAGTATTAGAAAATCATAACATGAAACATCATAAGAAACAGAAACACTATAAAACGGATATAGAAATCATAGTATGTATTTTAGAACCATAGCATAAACCATGAACGTCAAACCATCATTTTCCGATCAAACCTGCTGGACCCATCCGAGTCTTTGAACTCAACCAGGCCTCAAATATAATTCCGAGTCTTTAAACTCCCGAGTCTTTAAACTCAATAGGCCTATGGGGGTAATATCATAAATGTCCGAGTCTTTAAACTCCCGAGTCTTTAAACTCAATCCGGGCCCGTCCCCCGTCAATCAATATCCGGATCTTTAAACCCATATCCAGATCCAGCAAATCCAATCCCAATTCATTGTAAAACCATTTCTAAATCCATAGCCAAACTCGAATTCGAAATCCCCGGTCCGAAACCCTTCCGGCGTTCAGAACCGACATTCCGAACCCAAATCCGGAAATCCATTATTATACCAAAAACCACATGTAATCACAAATCATATTTCATCACCCATTTATCATCATCAGCAAACATTTATAGGTTGAAATCCTCAAATATGGCATCAAAGTCCGAAAACCAGTTTTTCTCGAAAAACGTGCAAAATCCCGAAAATGTCTTGAAAAATGTGCAAACACATCAACCACATATAATCATCATTTAGAAAGCGTAAAACATATTTAATATCATAAAACATCCATAAAACAGTTAGGCATGCTCGAGTTTAAAGAAAGAGTCCACTCACAGCTCGGAACGAGTCAATCGCGCTCTGTGCGCTCCTCGACCGTCTCGGGTGCCTCCTATCCTGTCAGTATGCACCAAATAGGGTCACAAACACATTAAGGATACTAACCCTAATTTCCCCAATTTTTCGGGAATTTATTAATATTTAAATCCTAGACCCTAAACCGTCCGGATTCCCGAACAACCTCCTAACATCGTCCGATTCACCCGAAAACCATACCAATGAACTCCTTAGGACATTTAGAACCAAAACCATGTTGGAAGCTTCGCCGGAATCCTTCCCACGCGCCGCCCAAAGTGGCTGCGCGTGGGCTTCACGCGCCTGCTACAGTGTTTCTCCGGCGTGACCGGTTCTCCGCCGTTCATCCATCAATTCCGTCCAAACCAATCCCAATAGCTTCGTCCCATCCTAAGCAAGCTAACGCTGTCCTAAGATCGAAGAATCACGGCCCAAAACCTCACGACTCTCCCTCGAAAAACTGAGCCCGTGGCCCCTGTTTTGGCCGCCGGCCACCCAGGTCCTCCCCCGGCACGGCACCGCAACCACACGACTCCTGGGACCTCCAGGAGTCTCACCCTGGCCTCCAAATCCCTCGACTCTAAGCCCAACTCCACGACTTTCGATTTGAAATTCACGGGAAAAACAGAGGAAAGAGTCTTACCCTTCGATTCAGTCTCCGCCGTGAGCACCGCCGCGTACCACGGTGCTTGTTGGGTTCCCCGTAACCTCCTGAGCCTCCTATTGGCTTGAATCGATCCACCACACGGCACAACAACCGCCACCGTCCACCGTCTCTCTCTGTTTTCTCCAAAATCCAACCGTCCACCGTTTAGCCTCCGTGCATAGTTGCAGCTCCAAATCGTGGTCAATAGCTCACCGTCTCTCTTTCACTTTCACTAGTCATCAACTCCCTCACCTTTGCACGAAATCGATCGAAGTCTCTCCAATTTTCCTCTCTGTTTTCTGAGTGTTCAAACGGGTGCACGGTTTGAACGTGCACAATGTGTGGCCGTGCACACTTAAGCTTTCCCTAGAACCCTCTAGCTTCTGCCCACGTGTCCATCATCCATTGGCTCAGCACAAAATATCCCAGCCCACTTCTGCCACTTGTCCTGATCTGATTGGGCTGAATGTACAAATTACTATTTTGCCCTCACACTTCCTAGACCCATAACTACTTCATCCGACGTCCGATGACAGCGTGCCGCCTGTCGTTGTACTCAGGATGTCGAGACCTATCTAACGGTCCTCGGTCTACGTGAAAATCACAAGTTACCTAAAAGTCAACATTTTCCTCATTTAGTCAAATTTACGGTAACGCCCTCAATCTTCCGAACGCCATAACTTTCTCTCCGATTGTCCGAATCGAACCTGCCGCCTGTCTACGGACTCGTGACGGCCTAAACTACGTCACGGTCAAGGGCCAACATTCATCCAACTGGTAAATCAAAAAGTCAACTTTTGGCCTACTATTCACAAGGGCAAAATCGTCCTTTATATACAAAACTTTTACAAAATTACATTTATACCCTTCCCGAAGGTACGGGTTGTTACATGAGGTGCTGGACGAGCGAGTCGGTCCTAGATTGGTGCTTATCCCTGGGTCCTTGGCCGCTGTCGATCCTGTATGACCGGTCGGCGCCCACTCTGCTCGGCGGGCTCTGGGAGTCAATTCTTCCACGACCGACCTGCCTTGACCGCTCGGTGTACCCTGGTTTTGGTATGTTTAGGTAGCCGCTTCCCTTTTGACCGACCGGCCTTGACCGCTAGGTGTCCCGCGGGCGGGGCGGTTCCTGAGACCTAACATTCTGTCGCCCGTCCTGCCCTGACTGCTCGGTGCACCTTCGGCGGGTTGGTTCAGGGCAATGAGGGAGCGGAAGGCCGAGAGGGGTTGACCGCTCGGTGTCATCGCGAGAGGGCCTCGATGTTTTTCCTTCTCGGTGAGAGCGGTCGGTCCTGTAGCTTAGATGTCGAGCGGACTTGGTTGTGCTCTCGGCCTCCAGGGACGAGTCGGTGAAGGGGATGCGGTGTCCCGTTGAAAAAGTCCCGCGACTGACACTTAGGGGGGACCACCGAGCGGTTATGTGTCCTCGGTGGTGAGTTCCCTTTCCCACTTCCGGCCGAGGATCGAGTCGGCGTGACTGTTGTTCATTGACCGACCGGTTCCGCCCCCTCCCTCGCTGAGGGCGTCCCGGGCGTCTCGGTAGATCCTGGTGTCACCGAGCTGGCTGCCGGGGATGATCAACATCCGAGCCTGTCTCTTGCTTGGCTCGACGTCCCCGTGCCTACCTTTGTGTGGCTCGGCGGCCATGTGTTCTTTCTCTTTTCCCGCCAGCTGGCGATTCTTTTCAGCACACTCGGCTACTACCTTGTCGGCCTCAGCCTTACCGACGCGAGTTCGGTGGGTAGCGAGTTCTGCCTGTGCGACCCATAGTTGTTCGGCCACTTCAGTGTACCGATCGTCGAGTGCTTGACATCTCGACTCGGCCTGGGTACCTTTAGCTTTGACCTCGGTCATGTCACTCTGGAGTCGCTCGATTATCTATAAAAAGTTAGGAGAGGGGTCTCTCATTGTTCTGGGGCCCTGCCTGGGTGTGATCTCACCGAGATCGTGCTCGCCCTGCATGTTCAGTGCCGACGAGTTATCTCTCGGTGTAATGGGTGGATGAGTTGTAACTCGGTCTGGTTGAGCGTGGGCAACCTTAGTCAGATTTCCCACAGACGGCGCCAAACTGTTGAAGCGTTAAATGTTCCAACTGTCGATTACTCGTTGCCCAATCATCAAATGATGCGTGCCCCTCTTGTGACCTATCAACTCAAGTGGATCGCGAGTTTCCGTTAGTACGGGCACCGGTGTGGTGCCGGCCTAAGGCTCTCCGACGATCAAGTCAGTTACTTTGTTCGTAAGAGGAAATAGTAAGTGGTAAGTTTGGTAGAGTAATAGTGAATAGTGAATCTTAGTTACCTTTATTGGGAAATGTGTACCCCTTATGTATGGGTAGGCAAGATGTTCAATTTTCAAAGTTCCGATGTGGGACAAAATGCTCCTCGATTTACGTGCTGACACGTGTTACGTAGATCGAGGGTGGATACGCTTCCACGTGGCATCCCGCATTGGGCCCGGTGTTAGGGCTATTGTAAGTACGGTAGTTTTAGGCCTTAAACGGAATCTGCGCTTTAAGTATACGGCCCAGTGGGTTTGGTCAGATATGGTGTCAACAAGTTCAAACAAATAAAGATATTGAAGAAAAAGGCAATTGGCAATCACAAATGGACAAAAAAGTAATATTAGTGGTAACTATCATGAAAATCATGAAAAATGTGATTATCAGCCTCAAAATGATCAAGAAGGTGATTATTACCCTAAAAATGATCAAAATTGGTTCACCCATTCCTCACTAGTTGATTTTAATATTCAATTTAAATTGATGATTATATTTTTTATTAGACTTATTAAAAATTTTGATGTAATTTAAATTTTAGTAAAATAAAGTTTCTTCATTATGATAATATTTAATTATATATATATATATATATATTCATATAAGTTATAATTAAATTGTATTTCAGATATATTATGTAAAGATTTCTATGTATAATCTTTTAAGGAAATATTTCAAATAAAAATTTGAATTCTTACATCTTACCCCTCCCCATTAGAAATACTAAATCTTGCATTGATCAAGATATCATGAATAATATCATTTGAGGGGCTAAATCTTGTCTTTAGCCCCTTACCCTTTATTTTTAGCCCCTCCACCATTAGATGTACTCTTAGTGTTTGGCCTTTTTGGCCTCTTGGGCCCTTTATTATATTATATATATAATAATATATATATATATACAAATAATATTATATATGTATATATATATATTATATTTAGTTACAATTGAATTTTTTTTCTATAAAATAAAAAATAAAGCATGTATCGTCTAAAGTTCAACAATAGGGTATAATTTTTTTATATATATAAATAATGATATCAAATTTGAATAAGGTCGTCGATGCTCAATATATAGCTTAGATCCATTTATTGAATGCAAATTTTATAATTAAAAGGATATAATCAATAAGAATAATTGAAATAAAACAACACAATTTAAATACAATTGGAATTAATATTGTTAAATTTCATCTAATGTTGAAGGAAAATATTTTGATGATTTTTTTATTGGAGAACATATTCTGATTTTTAAATTAAATATTATAGGACTGGCAAAAAAAAGAATTTAAATATTCTAAGATGTGAATTAATCTTAGAACATGGAATAAATTTACATTTCAGTGCAATCTAACCAAGATATTATTTGATAACATGCATATAGTATGGGCCTGGTACAGTTTTGCCCAATAAAGCTTTTACGGGCCGTCAAACGGGTACACCGTTTTCTATTATTACCTGTCGAGAGCTGGATGGTCCACCTGTCCAACCTTTACATTTGGTTCCCGTAGAAGATTATAAACCCCCCAAAACCCTACCCCTTTTGTACTCTCTCTCACACACTCGAATTTCACTTTGAGGAAAGCATAATAAGAGCGATACAGAGAGAGCGGTAGGGTTTTAGAGGAGCATCAGAAGCGAAGCTGAAGATGGTGGCCGACAAGGGCAAGAAGCAGAAGCTTTCTGAGAAACCCGAAGATGAAAACTCTGACCACATCGACGAGAAGCTGGTCCTTTCAATCGAGAAGTTACAGGAGGTTCAAGACGAGCTCGAAAAGGTTGTACCTTTGTACCTATCTGTTCATTTTATCACTGTGCCTGTATAATTGAGCCAAAAAAATTGCTTTTTGCTTTGCCTTTCCAAGTTTTCCTTGGAAATAGCTGCCAATTCTGAGGCTTTTCGTTTCTTATTGTTCTGGAGTTTTTATATGCGATTTGAATTCGATTGTTTACAGCCCTTGCATGAGTTGCAGAGCAATTTAACTTTCTGGGTGTTTTCTTTCTGGAAATAGGAAATTTACCCATAGTAGTAAATGATTTATAACTTTAGTAAGAGCCTAACCCATAAGAGGATCTAAGGGTATGATTGGTTTTGATAGAAGATAGGTGGGTAGTTTAGCCGCACCATTGACTACAATTTTTTTTTTTTTTTTGTGGTAATGGGTTAGCCACTCCATTATATAGGAAGCCATAATCCGAAGCTGCGTGCTTGATATGTTGTCGTTTATGCTGTAAGACACTGGATGCGCAGAATAATTGTTCCAACTGTCAGCTGTGGTACGTTTGTTTGTGAAGTTTGAATTGCTTCTTTGGTTTCCCATATTTCTCTATCCTTGCCATGGGGAAATAATAAGAGCAAGGAAAAGAAGTTAATAGTTGAAAATGTGTGCTTGATTGAGTGAAATAAAAAATGGGAAAATAATGGGACGAATATGCAATGTTGATCGCTTGTGTTTTGACTGGCCCACTTGAAATGTTGCCTATTAAATTAAGGCTTGAGCAGTAAACGCACCATTAGATGGTGTTTCCTCTTGTTTTTCTTCAACACAGGACGAAATTTGGTCCTGTTGAAAAAGTCCATATTAGTTCACGATCAAGATCTTTTGCGTTGAAGATCTACGGGTCTAAGAGATCTTCTTCTAGTTGTGGGATGAAATCTGGCAGCCAAGAGTAAGTAGCCCAAACATAATTCAATTTGCCCGTTACAAAATGGGCTGGGTTTGCGCATTTGGTGAGTGACGTATGCCTATGCCACAAGCTATCAGCTCAATTAAGGAAAAATATAGAGTTATATTTCTTTGTTTGTTCCTTTTCCTTTTACTTTCTTGACTGGTAAACTAAACAGAAAGTTATAGTATGTCACCAATGCTAGATTTTCACTTTGTAGCTTGTTTGTAAGGCGGGGGCATTTCCTAAATACCCATTGTAATCGAATTGATCATATGAAAGCCATTTATAAGCGTCTAAATTTAACTGGAATTAATACATTTTTCACGAACCTGTATTAATATTCAACTTATTTATTATTGCAGAGGAAAAACCTTGTTCATTTGATATTTTTATTTTCTTTTGAGTGCTTCATAGATCAACGAGGAAGCCAGCGATAAAGTCCTGGAAGTGGAGCAGAAGTATAATGAAGTACGCAAACCAGTCTATGATAAGAGAAATGATATCATCAAGGCCATTCCTGACTTTTGGTTAACTGCTGTATGTTATCTGTCCTTGTTTATATTCATACTGTAAAAATTTATGATGTTAAGCTTGTTTTAAATAATTAAATTTCTTCCTGCTTTGCAGTTCTTGAGTCATCCTGCCCTTGGTGAACTTTTGACCGAAGAGGATCAAAAGGTCTTGCATTCCTTCCCATATGACGCATAAATTAATTATTGCATTTTTATTAATAACTATCTTTTTTAGTTACTCGGTGAATAATACATAGCTCGTAATGGTCATTGATTATGAAATTCAATTAGTTGCAGCCCCTTCCTGCTTTTCCCTAACTAATGAAATCATAGAGATTATTTCTATGTGACCCTTCAGATTTGATTCGGTTTTCTCAGTCTTTTCCAGTTAGTCTCATTTTTCCCTTCCCTTTCATAGATCTTCAAGCATCTAACTTCTTTGGAAGTTGAGGACTTCAAGGATGTGAAGTCTGGTTATTCCATTACATTTGTAAGTTTTCTCATTTACTTTAATTTTTTTATCCGAGTCTTATTATGGCTATTCTTTGTTTCAGCTAATGGATTACTGAGATTGTAACTAACGTTCGTCTATTTGATCATAAAGTTCTTCAGCCCCAATCCGTATTTTGAAGATACGAAGCTTATGAAGTCCTTTACTTTCCTTGATGATGTAACAAAAGTTAGTGCTACATCGATAAAATGGAAAGAGGGAATGGTATGAATTTTGTTTCTTACAGCCAATTTACATCTGCCTGTCAACTCTTTAGGGTGTTACAACTTATTGCATACCTAATATGTGAAGGGCATACCTAATGGGGTTAATCATGAGGAGAAGAAAGGGAACAAGCGGCCTCAGGTTGAGGAAAGGTTGGTTATCTGAGTTTATTAAGATGAAAATATTTGGTTTTTTGTATTATTTCATATCAACTGAAATGCCCTTTCTCACTCTATTAAAGATTTCATTGTAGCTTCTTTAGCTGGTTTAGTGATACTCCGCAGGAGGATATTTTGGATGATGAGATTCATGATGAGGTTGGTTTCTATTTTGTATTTGAATATGGATCAAGAGCTATGTGTTAACCTCACCATTCACCCAGACAGTCTTTTCTTACTCTTTTGTGGACCCTTACTGAACTTTAACTTCATACTGCAGATTGCAGAGGTTATTAAGGAGGATTTGTGGCCCAATCCTCTTACTTATTTCCACCATGTAACTTCTAATTACCTTATTTCACTATCACTTTAACATACATAATTAGTTATTGTCAGATGCTTTTACTGTTTTCCCAACTTTCTAATGGTTGTTCATGACCTCTTTGGCGTAGGAGGCTGATGATGAGGAGTTTGATGATGAGGAAGCTGATGACGAGGTAAATGCACATCATTATTGGTTCTATCTTTTAAAAAAAAAAAACCGAATGAAACCTTTACTTTCGAAATCCCAAATATTTGTGGTATACAAGGAGGTGGACACCACGTTTTTTGTTCTTTCTAAATCGTCATGTGTTTCAAAAGTGAGTAAAATTCCAGATATTAATTTGGCTTAATATTTATCTTGCCATAAAATACTTTTAACGTACAAGAAAAGCCTCA
The DNA here is from genome assembly GCA_032719365.1 of Prinsepia uniflora. NCBI lineage: Eukaryota > Viridiplantae > Streptophyta > Magnoliopsida > Rosales > Rosaceae > Prinsepia > Prinsepia uniflora. Next base: position 76,344,963 of record CM064865.1, on the reverse strand, counting down.
CATACAGAAATCCAGCAGCCTTTTACTTCAGTAGGTCCTCTAGGATATTAAATACTTAAACAAACTGCCTAGTTTCAGTGCATTACTATATTCATGTGTCAAGAGTCCTAGTCCATATATGTAATATATATTACTGGGAGGAATATTTCAGCTGGCGAGGGGTATTCATGAGCAGTTCTTGTGGTTAAGATCAGATGAACTTATATAGTTATATGTTATATGTAACAAGAAGCTCCTTTGTCGCCTAGCAAATCATTTTAGTAGTAGATAATATGTGTTGGTTTAATTTGCTTTCGTTTGAACCGTCTCTCATATGTTTTCCCTTGATTATCTGTTATAACGAGACAAATAGAAATTATAGCTGGAAAATCTAAATGCTCGAGTTTACATATTGGCAGATAAAGAATGAGAATGGAGAGGGCTCCTCTGACGAGGATGACGATGAAGAAGGTGATGATGAAGAAGGCGATGATGATGATGCAAAGTGAAACATTCACCTGGGTCCTCAAACTATTTAGCATTTGCTGCTTTGTCAACAGCTTGTGTAAAGTGTTCTACAGTAGTCGATAAGTTAAGTCTAAGATGACGGGGGATGACCATCATAACTCTTCCGTGACAACGTTTCTGTCATGTAAGGCCCCTGACTGCGGCGCTCTCTTGTAAGCCCCGTCTGGTTTTCCTACTCGTCCGTTACTCTTTTTATGGCGTTTCTCCGTTACATTGGGGTTATTTTTATGGCTTCTCCCTGAAATGCAGTTCTTTAGAGACGATATTACAATGGTCTTTGTTTTCGTTGAGGATATATTGCTTATATTATTGGGTTGCAAGTTCTTTCCCACATTTTATTGCTGCTAATTTCTACTACCATTATTCGTATACAAGTGTGGAGGCAATCTCATATTTGGGACTGCTTGCAAAGGAATCTGCATATAGCTCACCAATCCCGGACCCTCCGACATGTTGATGTCCTTGGGCCGGACACCATCCGGCAAGGTCCAGCTAAAGCTATGCAAAAGCTGACCCAGCATGTACATGACCAAGTTGGTGCCTAGTTGTGCTGCTGGGCACATTCGCTTCCCTGCACCAAATGGAAGAAACCGAAACTCAAGACCCTTCCCCTCAACGTCCTCTTCTTGAAATCTTTCCGGCCTGAAATCAGACGGGTTGGGCCACGCTTTCGGGTCACGTCCTATGGCCCAAACATTTACATGAACAACAGTACCCTTTGGAATATCATACCCACCAATTTTGACATTGGCATCTGCCCTGTGAGGTATCATCAATGGGGTTGGTGGATGAAGCCTCAGTGCCTCCTTGACTACACATTTTAGGTAAGGAAGGCTTGAAATGTCCGATTCAGTCATTGTCCGATTCAGCCCGATCACCCGGTCCAGCTCCTCTTGGGCCTTCCCATACACCCTCGGGTTCCGGATCAATTGGGCCATAGCCCATTCGACACAAACCGCAATTGTGTCCATGCCTGCAGTCACCATATCCCAGAGCAACCCAACAACGTTATCCTCTGTGAGTTCATTTTTTTCTTGAACCCTGATCAATGCACCAAGAAAATGTGGCTTGGCACCAGCTTCAACATTAAGCACTTGCTCCATTTTGATTGCTCGAGTGAATTTGTGCTTCGTTGCCAAATGTCTAGAAACTTCTAGACTTCGAAACCACAAAAACCACTTGAGCCACCAAATGTCTTGAACAAAGGGTAAATACACACCAACACCAAGCTTTCTTTCCTTAGCTAGAATTGCCACAATCTCCGTTCCTTGCTGGTCAAGCAAGCCCTCTTTGTTTTCGAACCGCTTCCCGAACACCAGCCTTGTAATGTGGTTGAATGCCATTGAGCTCAAGTATTTCCTCACCACCAAACACTCCCCTTGAGAATTGCTACAGTCTTTGAACAAGGACTCCAGCATGCTACGAACTTCGTCTTCCCTAATGTAACGAAAAATCTCAAGGCTCTTGGGAGATAAAAGCTCAAAAATTGAGATTTTTCTAAGCTTGATGTAGTGAGAACCATAATCTGCCCATACGAGGTCCTTGCCATTTTTGGTGATCTTACCAACGGACCAACTTCTGTGCCTGTGGGCTAATTGTTCATCATGGTCTTTGAGCACTTGCATTGCCATTTCAGGGTTTGACACTACAACATGCAACTTTGAACCAAGCCACACTGAAAAAATTGGGCCATAAACTTGCGACAACTCATAAAAACACTGTGACCTAACTCCTCCAATTTTGTCGAGATTTCCGATGAAAGGCCATGGAAATTGTCCTGGAGGAAGCTTAAATCTTAGCTTGTTATAGAGGGTGTAAGCAAGGAAGAAGATGAAAACGATGGAGATGGGCAATATTAGGTCCATTGGAGAAAAGGGTTTGTTCGATTCGAGGTTATTGCAGCATTACATAGGTTTTGTACGATTAAGATTGCTGAATGATACGTGTCAATTATGAATTATATTAAGCATTCTTTTTGTGACCAATTACGCATTCTTTTTGTGACCATCATCAACTAATATATGTTGTGATCATCATCCGGCTAATAATCCGGGTGAATGCGTATTGTACTGTTTAATGCTTGGAGTAAAATACGCTACTCGATCTTGGGGGCGAAAATTGCACTACTTAATCAATTTGAAACTAAATTTCCCAGTTTGATGAAACGAGGATTGCATGAATCTAAGACTTCAAACAACTTCAGAATTATTTGGTAACTTTTTGCATGACAGTCTTCGTTTTTCAAATACAAAAGCAATTACCAAACTGTTATGTAACTTATGCTTGAAGAATGAATTTAATATATGAAAATAGGATACAATAATTTCTTAGGCTTTATAAAATACCAAAATGATATATATATTTTTTTTGAGTTTTTAAGGATACCGTTAAAATATGAACGTATACAAGTCTCACATTATAAAGTTGTACAACCTTGTAAAGGATTATAAAAATTTTAGTCTCTTCCTCAATTGCCAATTAATTTTAGGCTGGAACAACTTCCTTTAAATTCAGTCTTAAAAAAATAAAGAAAATGAAATACATACAAAACTAAGTAATAGATATTACCAAAACAAATTTTAAAAAATAGGCATCACAATATTGCCACGGGTATCGGTACGTGTATCGCCACCACCACTTCCACGGTCCACCTCCACCCACTAATGGCTCCAACTCCACCACCACCAACCACCAATATATCACCCCACGATCACCTCTACCCTATCACCACCACCAACATCACCTCATATGGCCAACTACCACCACTTCTTCACCTCCCAGACCATCTCCACTCCATCACCACTATCACTATATCCACCTCCACAACCACCACCCCACACCCACTTACCCATATGCACCTCAACAATAACCTCAACCATATTATCGCACAAACACCTATATCTCTAATATCACCATCCTCTGTGTGCCATCAATCATCTCAAAACTTAATCAAATGATTTTTTTTTTGTTGGTAAAAAACTGTATCTCTTAACTCTTATCTTGCATGAATTACCCACTTAAATCAAACCACCTAATTAAATTGCATTAAAACGGTAGTTTTTTTGTAAAAGTGGTAGATGTATCATATATATATATATATATATATATTGATTGTCTCACACACCATATCTTCACTTCTAAACCAAAATTATGGGATAGAAAGATAGATATAGGTAAACAAAAAATATATTCTGTTCATACTATATCGGTCCAGACCAACTAAGGGGTCCAGACTGACCAGGAGGCCCAATTCACTACCAAATACCATATCAGCCCAAACCAACTTCGGAGGCCCAACCCTCCGTCGACCGGTATGTCGACACCAGACCAACCCGGAGGCCCAGCTCTCTACCAGCACCATGCCACAAGCCGAATCTGGAGGCCCAGCCTCTGTCGGTTGGTATGTCGAGCCCAGACCGACTCGAAGACCCAGTACCTCCGCCCAACACAAGCCCAAGGGGTTCATGCACTCAGACGAGCAAACCCTAGTATGGCCTGACCAGCACCAACACGTGGACATCCCCTACCTCCACGTGTTGGTCCCACAACACATTTGTCCCACATCGGGAGAATGTATTTATTATACTCACCACACCCATACAAAAGGAGGTTCATTTGTCACATAAAGGTAACTAAGCATTTACTATTGACAACTACTTTTACAGTACACTTATTATCACACCCCTTACACCACAGACCGACTACTGACTTGAGCGTCGGAATACCTTTAAGCTGGTATCACACCGGTGCCTATACTCTGACCTACCAAACTGCTCTCTCTCTCTTTCAGGTCTATTCGAGGACATATGGCAGGACAGCATTCGCTCCCTAAATTGGCACATTTCGTGTATCAACGTATTCAATCAAACTTAGTAATAAAGTTTTGGAGAATAAAATTAATCTTAAATCAAAGTCACAGGGACACAATTCTGATATCGCCAATATATGAATATACATATATATTCTCACTATTTATGATAAATGAGGTTAAAATATTTTGATTTGCAAGGTAGTGAATATAAATAATTATTAAACAAATACTGGAGCATAATTATTAAACAAATACTGGAGCATGCACGTGGGTTCGAGTCATAGCCAACAAGGCAACAAAGTTGGTAAGTGCCTTTAAACAAGCACGTGCATCTGTTTTCATTTCCTAGCCAAACACAAAAAAACTGAATATCGTGGACATTTGCAGTCACTACTCACTCACTACACTACTTGTCTCCATATCCTGGACATTTGAAACCCTTTATTTATTTACTCATTCTCTAATTTCAATATTCTTTTTTTTCCCCTTTAAGCTAAAGAGGGATTAATTACCACCGAGTCGTTGGGTTGAAGACTTGAAGTGCTAACCGACCCAAACTCGACCCAATATATATAATCCGATTTATTTTGAACTTAATCCAACCTGATTTTGTACAACAATTCCATTTAAATAAACTTGTAACTCTAATGTTATTGAACTCTGCATGTGTATTCACTAGCAACATTCGTGATTTTAAGATTCATAAAAACCTATGTCTAATGGTTCTAACTAATTAATTTCTAATTTTATTTGTTTTTTGCCTACTTATAATTATCATAACTATGAAAAATAATATATAAAATATGTAATATTTGAGACGATAATCACTAAGAAATGTAGAGATCGTTTTTTCGATTGAATTATATATTTTGAATTTTCATGTTGAACCAGTGGGCTTAAACTTATAAGTTGAATTCAAGTCCTGAACCCAACATGAAATTCGTAGAAATGCAGATGAATCTGAACCTACAAAAACCTAAATTATGAAGGCCGATTGAATGAAGGTTGAGCTGACCTTCCACCTCTTCTAGGAGTCGTCCGAGTTGCACCTCTAAGTGAATACCTTCATCTTTTTCCAATGCTAAAAGAAAGTTACAAGAAGATGAAGCTACCATGGGCTTTGATCTGAAAATAAACTTATTTAGTTGCCTTCAATTTTTTTTTTTTTTTTATCAAGATGAGCAATTTTACAAACATGATGATGAACATAAGTAAAGTATTTACAGTTATTCGAGTCAAGTTTTTTTTTTGGTCTGTCATAAATAACATTGCCAATATAGGCCATATCCGGTTCCAATGCCTATTACTATGGCATTCAATTGTGTCATGTTAGTCTGGAAATGGATATCATTAATTTCTTGGGAGGTCTCTATGATTCCAGCAAGTAACCATCTTAAAAAAAAAAAAAAAAAAAGGAGATTTGGAATAAAGAGGTAAAAAGTTTCAATGGGTTCTTTTTATTTTATACTGAAAAGAACGAAGATATGGGGTGTAAAAGTAAGATTGTTTTAAAATCAAATCTTAGGGCAAGCACTATAAAAAAATTAAAGTAAAATGTCAAAAAAGTTCAAGAGATTTTGTTAATCCTTAAGCCAATACTTTTCGATCTTTTTATTCCTTTTTTAATATGTGCGAAAAATAATATTATGAAAAAATGGAAGCTTCTTATTAAGCTTATCTAAGCCATACTCCAATGATCACTAAGTAATTAATATATAAATACATATTTATATTTAATTAATTTATGAAGTTAACCTGCGAACAAATATGAACTTGGAAAATAAAGCACTCAGACACTGTCACTATCGACAATTCAGCCAACCTGTGAATCGGTCTTGGGTACGTGGCGGTAATTTTTCCCTCTATTATTTGTAGTCATTACATTCTTATTTCTTTTAAATAATAATTCTCAACTTTATAAAAAAAAGGGTCCTTAAATTAATCTTCTAAATTTTAAAAGTGGAAAATATTAACTAATTAATTATATATCATCTATTTATATTATAACATGTTAATTAATTATTAACGTATGGAACAACATTTCTACAAAATATCTCGTATAATTATATTATATCCGTATTATAATACAGTTCCTAATTCAAATAATATTTGCCAATATTCGCCGTCAAACTCACGATAATGCTGCATCGTGAATTTGTCAAGAAGTCTTGTTAGTCCCCCTGCCAAACTCATGATGATGACCTTAAATTGATTTATTAATTTATATTCCGTCTCTTATACTTCTCTTGTGTATTGTGCAGCATCAATTTGATAGCTTATGTAAAGTAGGATCAAAAATTTCAAATGCTAGACCTATAAATTATAATTATTTATTCGTATTATAATACGGGCGTCCATAAACCACTAGAGCATAATCTTTCGTGTACATAGCCCAAGACAGATTACATGGTGTACCGTGTACGTGATTGGTTCATTGTCTTTTCGTGCTTAGGTGGTGCGTTCTGATTAGCGTTCCTAAGTTTGTAGGGATAAGATTTTGGGTAGTGTAGTCGTGGATTTTGGCAGCTGGGCAGGACAGCAAAATTAAAGTCATCGAAACTTACTTTTTTCATTGGTGCAGCAAAAGTAGAATCCATCTCAAAATTAGCAGTCATGGTGAGGCAACTAATATTGCTCCATGTATAACGACACAATATTTACATATATTTTTTGATGTATTTTAGATTAAAACAAAAATATTCTTACAACGTAGTAATAATCTTATCCTTGCTTATTTTATAATGAGCATCTTTTAGTGCACTACTTCTCTTTCAAACCTTCTTTCCTCATTGTCTTAATTTCGAACATATTTATATGCCGCATCAAGACCTTATATGATTAAATGCTTTCACTTTAACATAAATTTGTATTGCATGCACTGATGCACACAAATCTGTAGTTATTAAACGAATTCGTACACCAGAAAATTTACTCTCTTTTTTTGTTGGATTCATAATGTAGAATTTTCGATGAAATGGTTTTTTTCTCTAATGCGAACTTGCATCGAATTTAAACACATTTAGTGTCATTAGATGAATATGTATGCATGTTCATCTTTTTATGCGTTAAAAGGATTATATCAATCAATATATATCGAGTCATAAGACACATAGAGATGTGATTTCATAAAAAGTATGTAAGCATGAGAACTAACAATTCTTTCTTTAATGTGAATTTTCATTAATTTTATGTGAACAAATTTAAAATCATTCGATAAACAAACATATCTTTGAATCATTCGATGTGAATAATTTCCATAAGATATATACTCAATTTTCATAAGGGATATATACTCAACATCATGATTCACATTTCTCAAAGGAAGAAAGTGAACAGTGATGATGAGTAGAGTAGTGTGTATAGGTAGCAAGCTAATTAGGGAAAATGGAAAATAAAGGTAGTGGGTGGTGCATGGAATTGCAGTGTAGATGAAGAAAAGGGAAATGTTGGTGTGGATCACAGAAGGGATCCCAAAGGGCTTTTATTTAATTTTTTTTTTTTTTGTTTCTTCACTTTCTTTTTCATATGTAGAGAAGAAAGATGAAGTCATTGAGCCTGGAATTGAGGCAGACAAAAAGTTGAGAAAGTGATGTGACTCAACACCCTCTATTTTCAAAATATTCCAGTGCAACTTCCAGCCCTACATGAAGGCAAAGATTCCAACTGTCGACTCAGCATCTCAGTTCTCAAATCTAAACCAAACCCAACTCAACCCAAACCAAACCAACCCATCTTTCTAATTTCATCGATCCCTATCTATTTTATATTTTTATATATGAAATGAGCTTCCAAATTACACCAAGCTAAGCTTAATTTTCCCCAAGGGGGAGTTTGTGGAACCTTCTTCTTTTGGCTAAGCTGATGACCCCAATAAAGTAACAAACCTACCATTTTTTGATTGATTAATTAACATCAATGATGACATCTTATGGACCCAACCAAATCTCAGCCCTTGAATTTGAGCCTGAAAAAGATATGAGAAACCCACCAAGAGCCCAATCAAACCCATCTTAGCAAGATGTTAAGGAAAAAAAGTAGTGTTGTGTGGGTTCGGTTTTAGCAGAGGCCTATAAAACGAAGCAACATATATAACACCTGCGCAAATCCTATATATCCCTTTTCACTTGATTTCGACACATAATTACGTGCCATTGCCAATTCCTCTATACAACTCACCCATTAGGGTTACGACATAAACACGAGGCTAAAGCTAGCACGCCCGTCGGCCGGCTCGATTAGTCCTAATCATGTTCATTATCTGCACATTAATTGGTGAAAGAGATTAGGAAGCAA